>SWBJ01000398.1:0-44645 GCA_024195555.1 Aureobasidium sp. EXF-12298
GGGCATCCCGTCCGCTCTGCCATACATAAGCAGTTGAACGGCAGATTAGTACTACGGTGGGTGACCACGTGGGAATCCCTGCTGCTGTACGTTTTGTTCCTTTTGCTTCTCTTTTGCCAACAACAATTAGTTATTAGTTGTGATGATCTGATTGACTGACGCTACGGAAAATCTTCAGATAACTCGGACCCAATTGAGTACCTACCGCCAAAACTGATCTTCTTATTGCTGTTCCATGACAACTATTGTGGAACTTGGACGCTAGTAACTTTGTTCGATCATCTCCATGGCTTGGCCTGTCGTTTTCTTGTTTGTGAAAAAGGAAGACCTTGTCCAAGGCTATGTCTTGCAATACACTCAAAACATCGTATGATCTCGAGATGCTCCTCAGAACCTATTTAATGCTCACATGAGACAAAGTTTTGAGAGAATGCTCACTTGGATAATGACGACATGTTTGATTGCCATGTTCTTTGAGCACGTTCAGAGCAAAGCGCTAGGGAAACTTAGCATTGGCTGGCTTGCAGACCTTGTTGACATCAAGCAGCTTCGGTTCTACAGCTGTACTCCAGTACATGCCTTGTGCTCGTAGCTTCTGGCACCATCTTGCTATTGTTACAACAATTCGAAGCACAATTACTGCTCAATAGTGAATTATATCGTCTTCTAGCTATTGAGCATATTCAAACTTTGTCGTGAGATCAGCTATAAAGTCACCATCCACTTCCTCCTACATTTTTTCTACCATCGCATCATCTTCCTATATACGGAGCGGGTCTCCATCGCACCTGTTACTGCTTCCCATCCCCTCGCCATCGGAGCTGGCCTCTGCATTCGCAATCTCTTCCTATTCTTCCATCACCGATGCTGGTCATCTCTGGTTCCGGTTGACCGTCATCTGTGGCTGCACCGCGGTCCAACCGGCCAACTGCTTGCTTACGCATCTTTGACCTGTTTCGTCTACTTCTCAGTCCTGTTCACGCTATATAGCGTCAGTCATGTTCGACATGGCTAGGTAAGTCCCTTCCAACTTCAGCACTATGCTAGAACTGACAACCATTGCTTTAGTCAACACAGCATTGTTACTGTGCTCATCGAGATTCAGGAAGGCATCACGATCCATACATTCCGTTTTCACAAGGAGTTGCTTTGTTCGTTGTCTCCCTTCTTCCAAAAGGCGTTCCAAGCGACCACGACCCACGTCGCTACCACGAGGCGTAGCAGGTCATCTGCCTGTAACACATCATCAACTACTGCACACACAAGCCCGGGCACAACAGCTTCTCTGAATGCATGCACAAAGGTCCCCACTGACGAATGACTGTATTGGGAGCAGGCATGCTTTTAGTCTCGGAGCGGAGGAGACTCAGGAGAGTCTTCCAGTTTCTGATATATCTTCAGATCCGATTGCGCACAGAAGCTCAATCCAGCACAGGTTATATGTCCCGGACATCGAGGATGACTTCCAGGCGAGGTACGACGATGTTCCCACTGAGCAAGAGCCCGACATGGTACAATCTCTTATAGTCGACCCTCGCTTGTTTGAATCGACTCCTGCTCTTCGTGATCAAAGTCGAAGACAGCTGAAATACGACGTCTTCCACACCGACATCAAGGACAAGTCCACGCTAGAGTACTCTCAGCGTACTGAAGACGGTACCACCGAGAAGTTGACAGTAACTTTTGACGACAGTCGCGTCTGGCTGATGTATGAACTTGTTCAGCGCAGAGGCACACGACGACTTTGTCTTCCGCGTCGGCTTGACTTTGATGGACATGGAGCATAACCCATTCGAAGGGTACTCCATACCTCCGCATCTTCGCGAGAGTTTTCAGAGGATTGAGCAGGAGAATGGCACCGATGTGATTGTCAACAGCTCATCTCTTGAACGAAACGCGGACCGCGCCTTCGGAGAACCTGAAGAAGACGATGTCGACTCGGAGATGCCCCAAAAGATAAGGGAATGGCTCGATGTTGGCTTTAGCAGCAGCAACGGTTCGGAGGTCGGATCAGCACCCGATCCTCTTGCTCATTTTGGTACCGACCGCGAAAAGGTCTTCACAGTCTACACGTGACAGTCGACTTTCGCCTCGGCAAGCAAGCTTACAACAACCTGAGCTTATTCATGATAGCAACTCTCCAGTGACTACAACCGGTTTTTGTGTACTATAGCATATTATTGGAAGGAGGCCCTGGAACAGCCCTTACAGGAACCTCAACCAGGTTTCTAGCATGGAGAGACATTTGCCCCTGACAGCCGCATCTTCTTCTGCCGCGCAGCATGCCAAACAGTACGACTATCTCTTCACATACACGAATACACAACAGAGACACCACCATGAAAAAAAAAGCTGGTAAACCACTGTCATCTCTAATTCTTCTCCTTAAACCATTGCCTGGAGGTTTCTCAAAATTGGACTCATTGGTACCTGCTTCTTGCATCAGTTTTGTCTTTTGTCTTCCATTGCTTCGATAGCAAAGCTTCAATCTCAACTCTCCTTTTACCCTACTTCTATGTAACATTTCTTCCATCTGAAGTGAACTCGTGGTCAATGTGCGTTGTAACTCTGTTGTTGTGCCATTGATCCAAATAGCCAGAATGTTCGTTGATGGCGCTATGAGTCGTACTATGATTCCAATGTACCAATGGATCAGTTGTGTGAGTGTAGTTCGTACTCTAGCTTGAGACTACCTTCAGACCCATCTCCGACTGGAATCCGACAGGTTGGGGTCATCAAAATATGCTTGAGGCAATCGCAGGTGACGAACTTCAGGGTTTTTCTTGGGAAGGAGTTGTTTTCGGCAAGAAAGGAAAGAGCAACTAAGGCAGTTGAACTTTGCAACCAGCAAGCCCATTTTTGTTGATCGCCCCTACTTGGAAAAGCTCGACAACCACGTTGCTGTTTGTGCTGTAATACGCGACAATCAGATTTAGATGGTTACACTCTCGTGGATCAGAAAATGTAATCATTGATATTTGGTATAATACTTTTGATTCTATGCAATACAATATCTCACGACAATTTGCTTTATCCAGTTCTTTCTCTTACACCCCGTTCGCACCATTTTTGGTTCAACGCTACAAACGGGAAATCACGACATCTCAAGATTCGAACTCTCGGCCCATTCGTTATCGTCCTTCTTCGACCGAACACAGTCCCTTGGAATTCTAACACAAGCAGCTGTGACCGCAAGTCCAACTGCAGCACTAGCAGCAGCAAACAGATAGCAATTGCGGTGACCGCGAAGTCTGTCATCGACACTGGGATCTTTGCCCTCTGTTGCCGTCTGGATCACCTGTGTAATGGCAAGAGAGAAAGCAATACCAAGATTGACAGTCGTGCTGTTGACAGCTCCAGCAAGACCCTGCCATTTCAGTGGAGACAGGCTCGACAAGACGAGATTGGCAATGTTGTAAGTTATGTCGACGCCCACTGTCGCGCAGACCATGGCTGGGAATACAAATGGCCAGTAGCCCATTGAAGTGCTTCCGAGAGCTAGCAAGAGCGGAGCTGCTACCCAAGCCACGCCAGAGATGACCAGAGTCCATGTTGGCGAGCCATGGTGTATCAGACGGCCGCTGACAAGGCCGCAGAGAATGCCACCAACGGCCAAAGGTGCGCACCACCATGCCATTCTGATACCAGTAACGCCGTATGCCAGCGTGAGGTGGCTGGTGGTCGTGAAAAGCCATGTGCCAAAACTGCCGTAGAAGAACACACATGCAGTCATTAGTGGTAAAACACATGTTGGTTCGAAGAACTTCTTTGGCAGCAATGGACACTTCGCCCACCAGAGCTCGACGTAAAGCGCGAGTGCGAGACATATAATGCCGATGATAAATGGAACCAAGATGCCTGGAGTCTTCCATGCGTTGAGCGAGCCAGAACTAGCAGCCAGTGCATATGCAACCAAGATCAGACCAGAAGTGATAGTGACGGTTCCACTCCAATCCATGGTGAGGTTCAGTTGCTGTCTGTCCGCGCGATCCGATGGCACAGAAACGTAAGCAGAGACCAATGCCACAAATGACATTATAGCCGCGATCCAGAACCACCAGTTCCATTTGTCGGCCGGAAGTGCAGCAGCGACCAGAATGCCAACAAAGAATCCAAGAGGCGAGCAAGCTGCATAAATACCCAGAACGAGGTTCTTTCGAGGACCGTTCGGATAGATGGCGCCGAACAAGGCAAAGCTGCTAGGTGTATATGCGGCGATGGCCAAGCCTTGCATAGCTCGACAGATGTCCACGACTATCAGACTGCTACTGAATCCAGCAATGACCGACCAGATGCACAACCAGAGCACGGCGATCATGAAAACTGGATAGCCTCCATACATGTCTGACAGACGTGCTGTAAAGCACAAAGTCGAGCAAAGCACGAGCGAAAGCACAGTCGCTGGCCAAAAGTCTGAAGTTACGTCGTCTGTGAAGCGTGAAAGTAGCTCTGGGAGCACTACTGCAAATCCCGAGATCATGTATTCCTATTTCATGTCAGTAATGGTTAAGACGCTGTTGAGAAGGAGCTGCTTACTGCTAGGAGTTGTGTCAAGCCCATGCTAAAACAGAAGGCCACTTCGGCCGCAGTTGATCGGAACCTTCGGTTGTTTGTGATACTGGCAGCATATTCTGACGAGTTGATTTCTGATGTGGTCACCGAGGCTTCCTTCCCTTGTTTAATTGCCGCCTTGTACTCGAGAATGCTTTCCAGACTTGACAGTCTCCATGCAGAAGGATATCTGGTGACGGGTGGCCGTCTTGGAGACAAAACTGGAGTCGAAGGTGGTGTCAGAGGTACGTCGATGTTAGGTGTGTCGTTTGTAGTGTCCATGTCGAACATATGTTGTGCGTTGTCTGAGATCATACTGCTACCTTCTTTAAATGTGAGGAAGGAGAACCTGAAAGAAAAACGCCGCTTTAATAAGACAGATTCACGAAAGAGTCTTTAGGATGACTCTTGTCGAAGCTGACTCTTGCCACAGAAAAAGAGCTCAAACAGCAGAATTGTAGGACATTTCTTCAATTATGACTGGTTCTTGAGGTGGTTTTCTGGAATGAACTCTGACAGAAAATAGAACGACCATCTCTGGAGCCAATACTCTCAAAAGATGAACGGAGATGAGGTCCAAAATGAGACAATGGTTAGCATCAGGGAAAGACCTTGCGCCCACGTTACTTTTAGCAGCTACAGCTACAACAAACAGTCTCATAGCAGGGTACCTAAATGCTTACCAGCCAGAACCTACTACAGCTGCATGGCGGCTAAGACACACGCTTCCAAGACAGGACTGCTATACAGCCATGATGCCGCAGGCTGTGTCTGTGTTTGCACAACGATGCTCCAGTTCGCAAACCGTCGTTGATTGTAGTTAGACCAAAACCTACGCATGGGTAGGGCTGATGACAGTTGTTTTTTGGGACCACGGACTATTTGGGGTATAGGTGCATATAAACGTGAGCGAGCTGTACATGATGGCGTATCTTGGCGATCGACTGGGCAGTCCTTGTTTGCTGTCCAGCCAGCCACGCTGCAACAAGTCAGAGTGACTTGGTAGCTGGGACAGCCCATGTAGCATGTTTTGATCTACTGTATTGCTTTATAACACCATCCCTTACATTGTGAAGAGGGTGTGGTGACTGGTCAAGCTGGGTAAGAGCTGGCTGGCCGCCACCACAAGAGACGTGTCGCTGGCAACAGATGTGATTGAAGAAGGACGGTGCGTGGGTGTGCGAGAGTTTGCGTGGAAAGAAAAGGCGGAGATGATCAGCCCCGCGCGGGTCCTTGCCGCAACTCTATTGTCATCAAACATCTCCTTTCTCTGGACCAGCTCGGCTTCCAGCACGTGGTGTTGTTGATACGTACCTTCCTTCCAGCTGCGACCGCCGATACAGTCCTCCAGCTGAATATCCTGGAGCTAATATTAACGGTGGGGTGCCGTCGCGACAAACACAAAAACGTCACTAGTCATGGACGTCTTCCAGAAGTGTTTGGCTATTGCCAAGGACCCGTGGCATACCAGATGGATATGCCCTTTACTACTGCTAGCCGATTCAGGCCTCACTGCCTTGATCGTGTGGAAGGTACCATGTATGCAAATCCGCCGCAGCAAACACAGCTCAACTCAAATTCTGATGCTCTGAAATTAGACACCGAGATCGATTGGACAGCATATGTGGAACAGGTCACACAATATCTTGCTGGAGAGCGCGACTATACCAAGATCCAAGGAGGTACCGGGCCTTTGGTCTACCCTGCCGCTCATGTCTACATCTACCAGATGCTATATCGGTTCACCGATCGAGGAACCAATATCCCGTTTGCACAGATCATCTTTGGCGTCCTCTATCTCATGACGCTTGCTGTAGTTATGGCATGCTACCGCAATGCAAAGGTCCGTCGGAGTCCCAACAAGGTTTGGGCATGATCACTGATGCGAGAGACAGATACCACCATACGTGTTTCCAATGCTCATCTTGTCCAAGCGCATGCATTCAATCTTCACGCTGCGTTTGTTCAATGATTGCTTCGCCGTCTTCTTTTTCTTCTTGGCCATCTACTGCTACCAGAAGCGGTGGTGGATCGCTGGATCGGTGATCTACTCGATTGGGCTAGGAGTCAAGATGAGTCTATTGCTTGCATTGCCTTCTGTTGGAATTGTGCTTATGCAAGCAATTGGTGCAAGTGATGCAATTGGCCATGCTTCACTGATTGTCTTGATACAGGTTTGTGCTTAACATAGCATCGCAAAGCCGTGTACTAACCAGACACAGGTTCTACTCTCATTACCGTTCACGCTACACAACCCACAGGGCTATCTCTCACGAGCATTCGAGTTCACGAGACAGTTCTTCTTCAAGTGGACAGTAAACTGGCGTTTTGTCGGAGAGGAAACGTTCCTCTCGAAGCAATTTGCATTGACATTGCTGGCTGTTCATGTTTCTTTACTTTTCCTGTTTGCCACGACCCGCTGGCTGAAGCCTTCAAGGCAATCACTCCCAGAAGTCATCGGCTCAATCTTCAACCCTCCGTCGAAAGCGCAGCAAGCACAGATCTCGGCGAGAGTGACACCAAGATTCATCCTGACGACTGTTCTCTCGGCCAATGCGATCGGCATGCTATGTGCAAGATCGCTGCACTACCAGTTCTATTCTTGGATCGTGTGGGCGACTCCTGCTCTTCTCTGGCGTGCGGGCTACCACCCAATCCTTCAGTATGCCTTGTGGGGAGCGCAAGAGTACGCTTGGAACGTCTTTCCCAGCACTAACTTCAGCTCGATGGTTGTGGTGCAGGTTCTTGCGGCGATGGTAGTAGGTGTGTGGTATGGAACAAGAAACGAGGCCGTCGATAGTGTGGCGGAGAAGCACCAGCATGTAGAGTAGTGTCGGACAAGGATAAATAGTGTAGCTCACTCGTCCTCGGAGTCGGAAGGAGGCATCTTGCCAACATTGGACTCTTCCTCATCCGAGTCGTCTTCATCGGCATACGAGATTCTCTGCACAAACTCCTTTGGCCTGTAAATGTGTCAGCGGTTGCCTCGCGTATGTCCAAGACCCAGCAACGTACCAGTACTTCTCCTTGCGCCATTCCTTCTCATTTCTAACAATGTTGATGATCTCGCCGTCCAGCTTGTTCTCGCGCTCATTCATAGCGCCTGTATCGACAAGCACAAAGCCACCTCGCTTGATC
Source organism: Aureobasidium sp. EXF-12298 (assembly GCA_024195555.1). Classification (NCBI taxonomy): domain Eukaryota; kingdom Fungi; phylum Ascomycota; class Dothideomycetes; order Dothideales; family Saccotheciaceae; genus Aureobasidium; species Aureobasidium sp. EXF-12298. The sequence continues at coordinate 7,690 of SWBJ01000398.1, forward strand.
CAGATGGTGGAGCGGAAACGAGCAGGTAGTTCGACCAAAAGCACCTTTGTGTCTGGCAGTTCGACACGGTAGAGGTTGTTTCCAGCGGCTTGTTGGACACGAGCGACGGATTGTGTTTCAGTGAGGGATGCAGGAGGTGTCATGGTTTCTTCGGCCGTAGCCTGCAGGTTGCGTCTGGGCTTGGGCATGATTGCGACTTGTCGGTTGGCGAGGTTGATGTTGTCCGGTGGTTGCTGCGATAAATATTTTGTCTGGACCGCGGCTGCTCACTTTGATGGGCATCGCTTTGCTCTCGCTTGCAAAATTCTTGGGAGCCGGAGCGACTTCCGTCACAACCAACTAAGACAAGATGGATATAGACGATAGAAGACTTGTCTTCAAGGAGTTTTTGCCATTGTTTCATTGAAGCTAGTCTGTATAAGCGTGGTCCACCTCCCATCACAAAGCACGCTCCTAGTCGTACTCATCATAGGAGTATGATTGTCTTTGTGTCAAGCACCATTCCTCACTTGCCAGTCCACTGTTCTTTCTCATCTCTAGCCCCTTCTGATCTTTGCAATGGTCGCAAGCATAGTTGCACGGTACCACGGTCTTGTCTCCAAAGTACTCGGCTATCATCTTGTGTCGGCATACACTCGTAGCCTCGCAGTATTTCGTCAAGTACAGCAAAGAGTTGGCGCGTCCATTGCTGTCAGGATGCGTGTTCATGTTGTCGTATTCGTGGTTGTTGCGGCCTCTGCCCATCTCTTGTCGCATTTTCTGCTCTTGAGCCCTGGCCAGCATGTTTGCGCCACGGTCCCGATCTTCGCGGGAGTAGTAGACGATACAGACTGAGGCCTTCCCATCTCTGCCTGCACGCCCTGCTTCTTGATAGTATCCTTCGAAGGATTTTGCAATCTGCCAGTGCACAACAAAACGAACGTTCTCCTTGTCAATGCCCATGCCAAAAGCTGTGGTCGCAACAATGACATCGTAGCCGTCTCGGTTGGCTACCCAGCCCGATAGATGATCGTCTTTTTGCTCGTTCGTCAGACCGGCGTGATAGGGCTTTGCGCCGATACCATCGTTGGTCAAACGCTCGGCCAAAATCTCGCAATCTCGCCGATAAAGGGTGTAGATGATGCCTGGCACATTCGTCGGTCGTTCGTTTCGAGCTGCCAATTCCGCTGCCCGCTCTGGTCTTTGGCGTCGAGCATGAGCGGCTTTGATCCATGCGAGGAAGTCGTCGTAGTGGTCTTCTTCGTCTGACTTGTACCGGACTTCGTAGTGCAAGTTTGGTCGGCTGGTTGTCATGGTGAAGTGTTTGAGATTACGTTTGTCGAGATGCAGAGTGGCAATGATGTCGTCTCGCACTCGCTGTGTTGCAGTAGCAGTACAACAGATCATTGGTACATCTGGAAACTCCTTTTTGAAGAAATTGAGTTCTTTGAAACTCGGACGAAAGTCGTGACCCCATTCGGAGATACAGTGTGCTTCATCGATGGCGATCCGCGAAAGTTCTTTCTGTGCGTGGACTACGCGAAGAACGCGGCGGAAGTGGTCCATGGCGCAGAATTCTGGAGTGACATAAAGAAGCCTGGTCAGGGGATGGCCAGTTTTGAGGTCGGCCATGATGGCATCGCGGACATGCTTGGAGACAGTGCTATTGATAGTAGCGACCTGAATACTAGCAGCTCGCAGAGCAGCAACTTGATTGTTCTGTGAGACAGTCAGTGATAACATATGAGAAACAGCGACCATGTGACCTACCATGAGCGCAAGCAGAGGTGAAACGACAATGGTGACTGAGATATGTTAGTATCACATGGTACTAGTCGAATTCGAAATGTTACTCACTGCCGATGTCAATACATGCTGGCAACTGAAAACATAAACTCTTGCCGAATGAAGTAGCGGCTTGGAGAAAGACATCGTTGCCTTCCAAAGCGGCTTCGATGACTTCGCGTTGCACGGGTCTATATGAGGTATGGTCAGATTGGCTGCACCTTCGAGAGGAGATAGGAGATGACGACTTACCTGAACGATGGCTTTCCGAAGACCTGACGAAGAGTAAACTCGAGATCAGGTTTACTCCGTTGCCTTTGTATAGGCATGTTTGATGGCTGATCGGTTAGATAGTCTGCACGAGAAAGATTGTGGGAGGCGATGGATGACTTCCTCAAGGCTTCAACCAGATGGCAAAACAGGCAACACTGAACTGTTGACGAGTGATCGCAACATCCTCAAAAAACTGATGATACGTGATTTTGACGCGTCACAGAGCTTTCTGGGACATCTGTTCTCTGACGAAGCGAGAGTGGAAGCAAGACAAGCAAAGTTGCGAAGACAGGCAAGAGCAACCTGCGATTCGCGTTTGCGCACGGACGATTCTCTATATGAATACTTTAGATGTCAAGGTCAGAAGGACGGGAAGGCAGACAGCATTGGAACAATAGCTAAACGGAAAAAAAGCCGGTTTCCGCTATATCGGAAGAGAATGGTCCGTAATCTTGATCAATCATCTTTGAGAAACTTTTTGATTCTTGAAAAATTCGTTTGTACATGAAGAGATACATTTGGTGTTACAGTCATTCCTGAGGCCTTCTTTCTAGCCAAGCGCATATTCTAGCCCTGTATTTACAGCTTCTTCGTCCTGCTCGTTCGGTTTCCAGACTTCTTTGATCTCTTGCCACATCTTCCTGGTGTTCTCTGGGCCCGTGACCTTGAGATACGCATTGAGGACGGTTTTGACCATGGAAACACTAAGATAGCAACCTCTATCTTCTTCAGATATCCAATCGCCGTGCTTTTGTTCCGTCTCTTTGTCTCTCTCAACGAACTGACAAAAGATTTCCCAGAAGCTGTCGAGTCTCTTTTTGTTCCATGAAGAATAACGAATGCCTCCATGGATACTGAAGCCACGTATGATCTGGTAAAAGATGGACCCGTGAATATGAATGCCATATTGTTGCATCTCGTCGAGCAATTCGCTAATGCGGTCTATGTTACCAGACTCATGAGCGTGGTACTTGATCAGCAAGCGATAAGTGTGTAGGTTCGGTGTGATTGGAGTAACGTTCTGCACGACAACACGTCTCTCCGGCTCCTTGCGAAGTTTTCTTCCTGCTTGGTCCAGAACCCTTCCGAGGTGGCGCTGAGCTTTCCATCCTTTAATCTTGGCGGCAGTGGTGTTCTCTGTGCCGAGAGTCTTCATTTTCTCAAAAATGTACTCGGCAGCAGATGGCTCGCCAGCATTAATCAGACTCGCAACAACACAGTTCAGAACCAAGGTGTCGATGATCTCGCCGGCGTCAACGAAGTCCTGGTAGGCTTTCCGAACAGCAGCGCCATCGCGTTTTAGGCCATGGCAGTAGATTATGTTTGTACGGAAATGGCGATTGGGTTCAACGCCTCGCTGCATCATTTCCTTAACCACAATGTCGGCAAGGGCGAATTTACCAGCTTTGGTGGCGACATCAAACAGAATACTGAAAGTGGCGGCGCTGCTTGACAGACCAGCTTCTTTCTCCATGCGCAACCAAATCTGAGTAGCAGTTTCGACTTGTACGTCACCAATTTTGCGAAGATAGCGACCGGCAAAACTCATGGCACTGTTCCATTCTGATCTCGTCATGGGTATGTCTGCAGACAACATGTCATCGACGACGCTGAGATAGCGCTGCATAGTCCGTTCATCTTTGTATTCGACAATACTCAAGCGGTGCATCAGCTCGCGAATGGGTTGATTCTCGAGATATTTCGGTCGCGGTTGTGGTATGGCCCTGTATGCTTTGTAGAGCGGGAGGTTCGGCGTGGCTTTGTCTTGTATAATGAGGTTGAAGTAATCAATGGCTTGCTGGTCGGAAGATGATTTGGCAATCAGGGGTTTCCTGTCGGGTATCTGACTAGAGGAGTAGAAATGAGTGCTCGAAGGGGCTTCGTGGTTTGAGTCCCTGTCTGGAGGAGGGTCGTCCTGATAGCCCGCATAGTCGTATTGATCGACTATGGAACGCAGCTCGTGTCGTGAGATATGGACAGGGGCAGGATGAGAAGATTCGTCAGGCGAGAGCTCGACGGCAGAAGACAAAGGTGGCTTGTTCGCCGCAGAGGTTGTGGTGAACCGAGCAGAGCGAGGAGATGAGGAGGTGGTGGTCGGATGAGAAGGTCGTGTGATGGTGGATGATTGGCGGGCATGTTTCCGACACAAGCTCGCGCGAGCGAGAGCTTCGAGGAAGAGAGATTCGGCAGACTCGGGGGTTAGGGAGCGAGAAGCAGGTATGGGCCGCCTAGAGAGGATGTGGAGATCGCGGCGATGGCGAGGATAGTCGTGGTCGAAGGAATTGGAGTGGTTGCGGCGAGGACACAGGGCTGTCATGATCGAGGCAGTCGTGGGCTTCTTGTGCAGAGAGGAGCCGCTCTGGGTGCGGGAGAAGGAGCCAAGGAGGGACATGAAGCGGCGAGCATTGTGTCAGACGAGCAATCGACATTCCCTGGGCATATCACTCAGTACATTACGCCTTGTCGTGGCCGCCGTCGTGGTGGGCAAGTGTTGCTGCTGCTCCAAAAAGTCCGCGACTTTCAGCATTACCCGCCGGTTCCAGCGCCCGCTGATTGGCTGCCGCCCCGTCTCCGCCGACGCCAAGCAAGCCGTCTCCCGCTCCGCTGCTGGAATCTCGAATTATTGACGAGAGGAGCGAATCTCGACCTGCCAGACAAGACCGCCGCCATGGGTCGATACAACTTTGCGCCTCAGCGCGTACACCAGGCCGCCACGCGCCTGCTCCAGGTCCGCGGTCCCAAGGGCACAACCACATCTCAGCCCCCTCCGCCGTGGTACACAGTCATCGGCAACCTACCGCCATCAGAACGTCTCGTGCGTCCGCCATTGCAACCCGCCCAGCGCAAGGGTAGAAAGGCCAGCAAGCTCTTCCAGCCCGTCAAACTTCAGTACCCCGAGGACCAGCTCAGACTCGACTTCTTTGGCGACCACCCATGGGAACTGGCAAGACCTAGACAGGTTCTCGAGGATGACGGCAAGGACTACCAGAAGTTCGATTGGAGCCAGCTGGACCAGCCCACCAAGCAGGTCGACGGAGAGAGGTGTGTATATCTGGTCAAGACGCATATCCACGCACTCGCTAACTTTCTGCAGTGTCGTCCAAAGACAAGCATGGCTCATGGGTCTGCTCCGACATGAAATCGACTTCTCTGCCACTCCACAATTGCTCGACTACCTACGGTCCGACGCTTTCCAGGAGGAACTGTTGCCATTGTTCAAGGAAGAATACGCCGTCGATTTGCAATCCAGTCAACTGCCTTCAAGGACCGAATACACCGACGCCGATGCCAGCGTTCCTGTCAACCTCTACTTGACATACCACCCCAAATACCCCCACCAGTTCAAGGATGCCATGAAGCACCTGAACCAGATCCTTACCGAGCAAGGTCTAAACACTTCTTCGATCAACAAGCGTTCCTTCAGTGTCGCTCTGCTACACTCCGACTCTGTTGCCCAAACGCTACGAAACATGGACCTCGCAGCCATCGGCAAGCAATACAACATCACCATGACCCTCGAGCCTGAATCTACCATCAAGCCGTTCGCCGAAGACCCCTTCAACGTTCTCCCAATCTCCCTCTCATACTACCGCAACGCTTCCGCAAATGTCTCTGCGCTGCTCAACCACCTCGCAACCGCCCTCAACATCAAGACCACAGACATCCTCAGCCCTACCCTCCCTACCGCAGAGCCAGACACATATCAAGCCTACACAAAGGCCGGCGCTTACGACAAGGCCCGCAAAGAATTCTACGACGTCCGCCACACACAGGACATTGAGCGCCGTGTCGCCCGCGAAGAGGCTCTCTGGACTGGCGCCGAGTTCGGTCCCTCACCTCTGGACATCGGTATGCAGCTCGAAGACCAAAAGTACGAGGAGTGGCGCGAGTGGGCGGCCAAGGAAATCACCGCCATCAAGCAGCTCTCAGGCTCGTCGGGCAATGCCCGTGACCAGGACGCTCCTTTGGATTTCGAGGCTGACCAGGATGTCTTGTCTGCTTTGGACGAGGTGGAACCCAGCGTTCCTGGCAGCAAGAAAGGTCAGAGTGCCCAAGGTGGTGCTTTTGTCCACGCATGATAAAGTGTAAGATCTTTTTTGGAAATGTTTAAAAAAGGGACAAGGAGGTTTTCATGTAGTTATATCGATTCTCTTCATTTTCTAGAAGATATTCAGAACCTGTATCATCATTTTTTCAAAACATTCTTGGAGATGATAAAAAGGAAGTGTTTGGGTCTTTTGTCTGGAAGAAAAGACAACCCAGTGTCCATGTTTCAAAAATAGCTACACCGAAGAGGAATAGTTGTGCAACAAGAGGGAACGAGTGAACAAAAAAAAAGCAACTATGGCATAAACGTACAGACAAAAAAAACAACAACAAACGTGTTGTGTGGGTGGCTGGGATTGAGCACCTCCTCAAGTGTCCAGTTGCTCTTGTCAAACAGACGATCAAAAGGGGTGAGGTATAGAAAAACACAACGACAAAATTCAACTCCTGCACTCCTGCCGGTCCAACGCCTGTTCCCGACCTTGACCTTCCACCTTTGACCTGGCTCTGCTGCCTTGCCAATCCATGTACTCTCGCCAACTTCCACAGTCCTCTGAGAGGTCTTGGTCCGTCAAAATTGCCTGGTTCAAAAGCAAAAGTGGACATCTCCTATTGGCGGATGGGCACGGCGTCGCTCTCGGACGAAGGAGATAGGCCAGACGAAGCAGCCTCAGCACGCTTCTCCATGGCACTCTTGATTTCGCCGTCTTGGTCGTCGACACTCATGCCTCTCTGCAGAATGCTGCTTTCCTTGACCGGGCTGCCCGAGACATATGACTGGTGGCTCTGAGTGGGCTGTAGGTTGAGGCCAGGGTTGCCGTTGGGGTTGCCAGGGGTTTGCGTGCTCGGTGAAGAGGAGAGGTGGGGGATGGTGTCTGGTGAAGGGTGCTCGACGCCGATGCTGGTGACGCCAACGTCGCCTGCCTTGCCGGCTTTGCTGAGGGCGTAGTCACCGCTGTCGAAGTATTTGCGCTCTTGACCCTGTGATTTGCGCATAAGTAATCAGAAAGGTGTAGAAGAGAATCGAGGTTGCAAAGATGTGTACCTTGAGCTTGTTCTGCAGCAGGTTCTTCTTGTCGGGCAGCTTGCCGTACATGCGGAACAGGCGCTGCTCATCGGGTGACATGGCCTGTGTGGAAATGATGAGTCGCGAGGTGCATACGGCGGCGGACGGAGATCTCACGTTAATGTCGACCTTGTTCTTCTGGTGGGGGTTCATGGCGGCGGGCTTGTCGCAATGGGGTCGACCTTTTTGCTTTGTAGTAGTGGGTGAAGAAGAGCGGCGCACGTCTTGGCCAGGAAGAATTGAGGTGGTGGTTCTTGTGGTGCACAAGCTGTTTTCGCAAGGAAAAAAGTGGTGTCGACGTGGGAGCAAAAGCAATCGACAGTGTAGGCCAGGGCGTGGGTGGATTGGTAGCTTTGGGCTTTGTTCACCAGGGTGATGTTGTCGCTTGACTCAGCCGGCCGGCTCTTACGAAAGCTGGGGTACCTAAGCGGGTCTGGGAACAAAGAGAATTGATACGAGTGAAGTCTGCTTTGGCTGTTGGCTGTTCGCAGTGCGTAGAATCTCGGATGCCTGCTGCTGCCCGATTATCATGTCAATTGCTCGGTCCAAAGGCGGTCGTGTGAAACGTATGACGAAGCACTCTGACGCACCTTCTGATGCTCTTGCCCTTGCCTGCGTGGGTTTCGCGTTGACTGGAAGCTTATAGCTTGTGCTTGGCACGCAATTGACTTGACTTGTCGCTTTGTTGGATGTTTAGAGACTGAAAGAAAGAGGTTCGTTATCTCTCAGATGCAATGTGGTTGAAAGAGGGGTCTCGGTACGTACGAAGAGCTTCCAAGCTTGTGGCACCGTCTTCTGTCCCTTTCCACAACGTTTGCCTAGCTTTCACTGAGGTTTTAGCCTCCTCCAGCTCTGATCGTTTCCGTCTTCGTTGGGAGTCACGCACCCTCGATCTCAGGCTAGTAGCTCTCCAGCTTGTTTCGTCATCTGCCCTTCACTATCTGTAGATGAGGTCGATGAACATGTCTTTGCTCGAAGGAGAACCAATTGTGCTCTGAGCTTTCCCAGTGGTCTCTTTGCTCCTTCACCAGAACATATCTCTAGCTTGTTGTAGCTGCATGCTGCAACGCTAAGCACCTGCTACCGGGCTTGGAGCATGTGCTGTCTGACGTATATCTAGTCAATCATCCATCTGATTGGAGCATACAGATTTGCTGTGTTGGATAGCAAGTCCCTGGTGTTGTTTCTGCACTTCCCCACGATGCTTGTTCTTCTCCGCGAAACTCACGTCAGTCTCGGCTTCAAGTCAAAAGTTTTGGAAAAATCACGAAAGCAACTACCACATCCGTTCTCCATCGCAACACATAGTATCTTTTGTTCTCTATTCGTAAACAGACATTGACGCTTGCTAAAACACGACCCTGTTCTGTATCAAGTTATAGAAGCAAAATCCTGATCAGCGAATCGTAAGTCTGCAGTGACTCCAGCGCGGAAAATTGATATCAATGGTCATTCTAATAAGACACAGAGCATGCCCGGTAAAACATTTATTGTCGAACATCTCGACCCTGAGCTTGAGCAGTGGTCGGCGCTTGAATACAAATGCATTGCCAGAGAGACTGCAGCCTCAGGATCTTCCTTCTACCTCACATCTGTTCCGCACGAGCTTCAGCTGCCCGAATCTCTCAAGAATGTCTCTGAATTAAACGTTGAACACCGCGGCATCGAAGAAATCTACGCAGACAAGAAGGACCGCGTCTGTCTGCTTGATCCTGCAGCCAAGCAAGAACTCAGTCCCGCCGATGGTGACAACTTCGATATCTTTCTCTTCGGTGGTATTCTCGGAGACGACCCACCTAGAGGTATACCACATCGTCCGGTATTTGTCTTGGTTTTGTGTCTAATGCATTGATAGATCGTACTTCGGAACTTCGCAAGAAGGGCTACCAAGGACGCCGTCTTGGACCAGTGCAAATGACCACCGACACAGCAGTGCGTACTACTAGAATCGTGGTCCAGGATCGCATCGAGCTAGAGAACATCAAATACGTTGACCACCCGGAGATCAAGGTTGATGAGCACGAGAGTACCGAGATGCCTTTCCGTTACGTGCTTGACAAGGATGGCAAGCCCATCTTCCCAGATGTACGTGTTTCTATCTCTTGTATGGCCTCGATTAGATGCTGATTTGACTCTAGGGCATGATTGATCTTATCAAGAAGGATTCGGAGCGTGGTATCGATGATCTGCTGTAAAAAAAAAAAAAAAAAAAAAAACGATCTATATCTTTTGATTCTCTACAAAACCTCTCACAGAAGCACTATTCCCAGCCTCGCCAAGTCAGCCTCTTGTGTCTTTATAATGTGCAGCATTATGCTGACAGGAGAGAAATTGCACCTTCCTAAATCTTCCAGTATTGATGAACACAAATGCGAGAGACATAGAATGGAAGACGGATCTCAGCAGCGAAACTCGGGCGAGCAAATGCACAAATAATGGACAGCAGTCAATTTACCAGAGCCCTATATATCAGCCAAGCACGGTTGACGGAACAATTAAGTTTTGTCCCTATCATACCTTTATTGTTTAACCTTACTCTTCGTATTCAAGATCTCTGGTCGGGAGTCTCATTTACTTTCCATATCTTAAGCAGCGATTATCAGATCTCGATCATTCCACAGCACCAAGTCATCAAGTCGTAAGCGAACAGTAGCGATAATAGTCAACATTATAGCACTAATCAATATTCCGGTCGGGCTTGCTTTCCTTATATGTATAAGGGTCTTGGCATTTATCCACATTGAGCCAGCCGCTCCCACAGCTTTGGCAGGGCGAACTTCACTCCGCGATGTGCCCGTTCTGAACTGCTAGATACGCGTGTCATGTTTGCTAATTTCGAACTGTCTACCGGCGGATTGGTTGCAGCTGATGTCAAGCCCAAGCGAACCCGTACAGATCTGGGCTGTCTACCATGTATGTGCTCCTCATCCATTACACAATCTGCGGGCCTGTCCGGCTCAGTTTCCAGATTGTGGGGCTTTCGTATAGACGTGTCGGCAATGTGCTCTCTGATTGACAGGCTTCATAACAGGTCGACGGAAGAAGAAGAAGTGTGACCTTGCGAAGCCTGTTTGCCTACGCTGCCGGAAGAGCATTGGATCAGTCGTCTGCGAATGGCCTGCACATGCAGCATCGCTAGCCTCAGAAGATGGCGGCCGATATCAACCGCGTCTTGATCTTGATGCTAGACGGGACCCTATCCAGACATCGATAAATACCGGATCTCCCTCACAAACTGTCATGGTACTTCGTGACAAGGGACAGAAAGGTACCCACGGCACGATCGCTCCGAACGCCACGGGACATGTATGGGAGACACCCTCACCACAAAACAGCATAGAGAACTGCATCACTGTTGACCTCCCCGCGGGAGTCAAGACAGTATCACCGTATGTGCTCTATAACAACGTTCCTGGCTTTCAGATTACCTGACTAACAACACCAGGAAATTAACATCCAGCCAGTTAATTCAGATCACAACTGCATTTGACAAGGCCATCATTTCTCCAGATAATGGCAGTCTCGAGCAACCGGCATCACAGCTTTGTCTGCCGTTGTGTCTACAAAATTCATCGCTCATGCATGCTTGGCTATCATGCGGCACTGCTTTTGTAACAAAGGCAGAACCGGGAGGCATTCAGAAAGCCCTTGTACATTACCAGCAAGCCGTCAAAGGCCTAGCTACTGCTCTGACTGAGACTGGTTTAACTGCTCCGGAATGGAAGGTGGCAGCAACACTTCTGTTGCATACCTTCGAGGTAGGAACTCCGCAAAGATTATTGCTTCTTCAAACTGACCTGGGTTTAATTAGTCGATGAGTCCAAGGACTGATGAACCTGCTAGCATGCGAGTAGCGCATCTTAGTGGTGCTAACAACCTTGTTCGAACAAGCATGATGGGCAAAGCACCATCGTCCATGCACCAAGTTCTTCTGCTTGAGGCTTATTCATTCCGTGCCGTGCACAATCGCTTATTCCAGCCCTTCCCTTCACTGCCTTACGACTATATCGAGCGCTTGTACGAGACGATGTGTCTTCCTGGAAGTCCTCGACAAGATATGACCATAAACTGGAGAAAGTGTCCCTGGGTGGGTATGTGCGCTTCTCTGTTCGACATGGCCTTCAAGCTGTGTTGGCTGAGAGATAGATTACCCCTGCAAGGAACATATTTGATCGACGCGATTTCTCTCTCGACCAGAATCATGAATTGGCGAGCACCCGTTGAGGCTCCAGAAGATTTGTTCGATGTCGACTCAGGAACGGCGGACACTTTCATGATGAAAAACCTGCTTTCAGCCAAGGCTTGGTACTATGGCTGCCTCTTCCTCTCACATAAGTTGTTAAACCCATCGAATGGTCCTTTCGATCCGGATCTCATCACCATATCTCGGCAAAGTCACAAGGTCTTCCAACAGATGGATCTTCTGAAAGGTGCATCTGCGCTTCTTCTGTGGCCGATTTTCTTGCTTGGTACAGGTGCAGTAACACCTGCGGATCAAACAGCATTCTCTAATGCCGTTGTATCGTGTGCCCCAAGATCGGGCCCTGGTACCATCCAACGAACCACACAACTCTTGCACTGGGCTTGGGTGCCGGATTCTGATCTCAAAGCAGGATTCTTGGGCTCAGATATCATCCTTCGAACTGATATTCTCAGGCAATTTTTCATGTAGAGGGTCATCTGCTGGAATTTTATTCAAGGGTCTGTCATTCTGTTGTAAGATCATGATCTGATATGATTGTCATCTTTACATGATGACAGAGGAGTTCGCGCTATCGCACTTCTCGTCGCAGTCCTTTTCATTCACCAAACCAAGCTTCAAGGCCCAATCGGATCTACCTGAAGAATGCATCAGCTCTTTTGCCATGGACAATCTTCGGTCGTAAGCCTTGCGCTCTTTCTGAACTTGCAGCACGCGACCATGCATGTGTAGAGCTTCGGTCTGCTCGTTGGCTATGGCCAAGAAGCCAGCAGAGCCTATCAGAAGAACCAGAAGTAGAATCTTCCCTAGTTGAGACGCATTGCTAGTCAGTGCGGCATCCAGATACACCAACACCGTTGCCAAAGCAGACACCGCATTCTCTAAAGGGGTCATCTCGGCCAGCCATTGTCCAGATGTCACTGCCTTTAGATCATCGACGGCGCCCTGTATCCTAATCCAACGATCCTGGCTCATCAGTACGAGTAGATCGCCTTGAACGCCTGGTTCGCTAGCACCTTTCCACTCGCCAGCTCTTTCGACCCGCTTCTTGACGACAAAGACGTTGCACAGTCGTGCGAACATCAAAATGCTAACGGATGTGACGGCCCACCAGTCTCGGATTAATGCGAACACGACGAGGGCAGAGATGGTGAGAAAACAGCAGAAGGCGTAAGGAACCGTTCTGCAGAAGAGCTTGATGGTCGTCCATTCCTCGCTGTGGCTTTTGGCGTATTCAACCTTTACATTGGATAGCTGTCCGGTCCTTCCAACGCTTTGGAGAAAGGCCACAGTTGCAGGGTTTTCCACTCGGAAGGCATAACCAGTCGTCATTGCCGCACATGCTGGAAACTCCCCACGATTCAGCTCGCTGGCTGATTGTTGAGTGTGAAGGCCTGGACAGAGCACGAGGACGTCGGCAAATCGAGAAGTACCGGAGAGGGCAGTACGCCGAGCAATAATGTCCAAGTCAGCAAGCGCGACAAGCCCAGCGGCGTCAAGGGAGACATGAGGCATATTCCAATGCTCTGTGACAATCGATGTTTCTCGCTGAGGCAAGCTTTCAATGATATGCTTTAGATGGGGAGACAAGTTGACCGACCTTTTGTGGAATATACATCTTGCTTATGAGCTCTCGAAACATTCTACACAGCCCTTACTTGGGTTGTGGCGGAGAGCGACTGACAGATGGGCGCAGTCACAATCAGACTGCCCGCCTGAGGAAGACATAGCTTGAATACATATACGAGGATTCGGGCACTCCGTCTGCCTGGATGCACGAATCTGTGCATTTATTGGCGTGGCGGAGTGAGGCTCCCCGCCTTGTATGCATGTAATATAATATCAGCATGCAGCAGCCAATTAGCGTAAGCCTTTATCGCAGTGACGAAGATGGGGTCACCCAAGAACCAGATCTCACAGAATGATACTGAAGCGCAAATCCCCTTCAACGGACCAAGACATGTCCAACAGGCCTCTGAAGTAACAACTTTCTGCAGAGGAATCGTTCCTCGGAAGAAGCATCTCAGCCTTCAGTATGCGTATCAAGGCACTTTGTATAGTGTGGGGGCCAATTCAGGCCTGCGGCATACCGCTCAGCCTTCTCCATCGATATTGGCTGATACTCCGCCCTTGTAACTTTGATAAACATCTTTTGCCCAAATGAGAAAGTGAAAGGAGCAGGACGCCTGATGCGAGCCCTTACAAAGTCTGACCATGCCTTGACCTGACTTTTAAACCCTCGGGACACCACAGCAAAATGCTATTGTCGTGCTCAACGGATCAGTCAATTGTTCGCACTCATCCATAATGGCTTCAATTCCATATCGTTTCGACAATCTTTCGCAAGAACCTCACAGAGAACGCGCCTTCCGGTTGTTCATTCTTCACCCGGGCTCACCTAACAGTGAACTCGAAGGCGAGATTGTGACTTGTCGTTTGAGAAAACCCAACAACAGCACTGTGGTCATTGATGCTCGTGATCCAGGCGATTATGAGGCTCTGTCTTACAACTGGGGACCAGTCACCGACAACGATCCGGTGGTCAACATACACGAGGCAACGATCAGCATCACCAACAACTTAGCCTCCGCGTTACGAATATTGCGGCATCCCAGACGCGAGAAACGAAAACTATGGATTGATGCACTATGTATTGATCAGAAGAACCAAGAAGAGAAGAGCTTGCAGATCTCTCACATGTCGATTATCTTCAATTCGGCAACTAAAGTGCTTGTGTGGTTGGGTCCCGACGACAGCGACTCTGACCTCGCCTTTGAGTTTGTGCGCAGGTGTTTAAACAGCGACGTGTTTGACAGAGCTATGCGCGATCCGCATGTATCCAAGGACATCAAAGCCTTGGTGTCGCTCATGAAACGACCTTGGTTCAGTCGACGATGGATTGTACAAGAGATTGCCGTTGCCCGAACAGCAATCCTCCATTGCGGCAATCAGAAGTTGCCGTGGCACGAGTTTGCCGATGTCATCTCACAGTTGTCGGTCAGACTATTTGAGATGAAAGCGCTGTTCAAAAAGTCGCCTGAGTTCAACAATCATGCAGATTACCTGGGCGACATCTCGGAATTGGGAGCGATCCGCTTGGTCGAATTGACAGACGACCTATTCCACAAGACCGAAGACAACAAGATTCGCGATAAGAACTTCTCGCTCGAAGCTTTGATGTCGACAATGTCTGCATTCGAAGCCTCAGTTGCCCATGATATAGTCTATGCAATCTTGTGGCTATCGAATGATGCATTTGGTGTGGCATTTCGACGCGATCAGAGTTCACCTCCTTCGCCTATGATGCTTCCTGATACATCTGACCAGCCATCGATAGACGCTCAGCTCAAAAGATCTCTGACAGACGTTAATCAAAACGGAGTCAATGGTGATAACATCTCCAAGAGAAGAAGGGGCGAAGACATCCCCTCAATCCACATAAGCGGAGTCGGTGCGAAAGCAGAAGGTGCAAACCAGCACCTCCTTCTGCAAGATGGCAACGCACAAACAACGACGATGATTGCGGATGCCCCTTATTGTTCTTCGCCGCCAGCTGACACAAACTCCGTCGCATCGCCCTTTCCTCATCTCTCAAGCTTGCCGTTCGATCAACTGGTGCAGATCAATCGAATGCAACAAGATCAGTCACAAAACCTCACATCGATGCAGCAGGTCTCGCATCAGGATGGAAGTAATGCCTTGCACCCCATCAGCGCAACATCCGTTGTAGGGCGTTTTGGACGCAGCAGAACCCTCTCAGATGCCAGGAGTCGAGGAGAGAAAGAGCAAATCATAGTCGATCGACTCTCAAACGGATTCCAGCAACGCAGAATCTACCTCGACTACAGCAAATCCATCTTCGAGGTCTGCCGCGAAGTACTCGAATTCGTCATGTCTAGGCCTGAAGCCACCCTCGACATCTTGTGTCGGCCTTGGGCGCCAGATGACCCGAATGACATGGTATTTCCCTCGTGGATACCGCGACTGAGCAAGAGAATCGCTTTCAAACCAAACCGCAGAGGCAAATACCAACGCGTCAATGCAAATCCTCTGCTGGGTAAATTCGATTTCAGCGGTCCGCCGTATAGAGCCTCGCACAACCTGACCGTCTTCATGAAGTACCAGTTCCCCCGTGGTGATCCACTACGAGAGAAAAGCTTGCTTATCAACGGTCTAATCCTGCATACCATCCAACCTTCCGAGCTAAAATCAAACGCTACCTCAGGCACAATACCAGCCGACTGGCGCGAAGCAGCCCAATGGCTCGAAACCCTTCCGCCCGAGCAGAATCCCCCTCCAGACTCTTTCTGGCGCACTCTAGTCGCCAACAGAAACACCCACGGGCGAAAGCCTCCCTTGTACTGGCGACGAGCATGTTCCGAAGCCTTCCAAGAAGCCCCCAAAGACGACGATTTGGAGACCTCGCTAGTGCTAAGTGGCAACCCTGCCTCTTCGGTTCGAGAATTTCTGCATAGAGTGCAAGAAGTGGTGTGGAACAGACGGCTAGCACGGATTACCTTGAAGCATACTGGAGTGGTGACCTTGTGTCTGGTGCCCAAGAACACACAGCCAGGAGATGCGATAGCGTTGCTGTATGGCTGTAATGTGCCTGTTGTGCTGCACAGCCACCAAGCAGAAGACAGAGGTGATGCAAAGTTGTATCGTATGTTGGGAGAGTGTTATGTCCATGGTATGATGGATGGTGAACTCAACAATCATCGGAAGACTATGCCAAAACCGATGTTGCAGCAGATGGAAAAAATGTTTGAACTCGTGTGAGCGGATAGACTTGGTGGTCTCTGTCACTTTTGAGATGGATTACATTTGACCACGAGTTATGTTTATATGCCTTCTCAATTGTTAAAGTTCAAGGAAAGCTGCTTGATGGAGTCGCGCTTGCAGAAGAAAGAGAGATTTGTTTGTTCCTTCCAGGCTCGAATGTCTACACTGTTTGAATGCCTTGTTTTCTCCGACAGAGAGAAAGAGCACATCGGCCTGAACAGTTCTGTGCATTCTTGCTCAAATAACTAGATTTCATACATCGTCACTTCTCATGTAACAGTGGAAATTTGAAGCTTGTGCTGAAAGCCAAACACGGCGATCCCTCACCAGCCTTGCTGGACAAAAAGTATTCTTTTTATCATTGATCATTTTCAGCAATGTACAAAACTCGAATGCTTTCGATATATCCCTAGCTCTCACACCCTATCTCGGTGCTCAAAGACAAGATGACCGATATTCTACTTTCGAGTGCTGCTGACCCTTCTATTTCCAAGCACCGAGTCCAGCCCATGGATCAGCTTGACCTTGCTGCTGACCCTTCTATTTCCAAGCACCGAGTCCAGCCCATGGATCAGCTTGACCTTGCTGCTGTTGCCCATACTGCTGCTGACCGTATCCCTGCTGAGGCTGTTGCCCATATCCCTGCTGCTGGTGTTGCTGGTGCGGCGGAGGACCAGGGGGCGGAGGTGGTGGCACATAACCATGAGGGAGCATATTCTGCTGCTGTTGACCTATTTGACCATACAGGCTTTGGCCTTGGTTTTGGTTCGGCGGAGGAGAGAAGTACTGGTTCTGGGCGGCGGCGGCGGGTGGAGAAGTTGGCATACCGTAAGAATTGGGATTGTAGCTGTAGCCTTGAGGCTGTTGAGGTTGCTGATGCTGTTGGTAGTTTGACTGTTGAGGTTGCTGATTCTGTGGTTGTTGAGCGTAGTTTTGTTGATGCATGTAAGGCGATGGTGTGGGTTGCATGCCGTATCCTGGTGTGACAGGTGGTGAGGCTGCAGGGTTGTAGTTGTTGTAAGAGTGCTGTTGTTGCAATTGCAATGGTCTTGGAGGCGGCTGTGGTTGCTGTTGTTGATGTGGCGAAGACGTAGGGTTCATGGACATGCGGTCCATCATCTCCTTAAGACGCTGCTGCTCACGGTCTGCACCACCAGCACCCGAAGAAGCCTTGCCGCTCTCGATCTGGTTGAGCAGTTGACTTCCCTCTGCTTTGCGGTTGCCGACAAACCCTTCGACATTCTTGTACAGACTGTCGACGGTATCTTTCATTTCAGAATAGAAGTTCTTGGCGCGCTCAAGACCTGCTTGCAAGTCCAAAAGTGCTTGATGCACTTTCTTGTACTTGGACATGACGGTGCTACGTTGACGTGAGAAAGCTTCGTACTTGTTTTGCTCTTGACGAACACGCTTGTCCAACAAAAGATCACTGTAAGTACGAGTGAGCTCCTTCATCAAGCTATGCTGCTTATGTTGCGCTTGTAGTAATCGCTGTTGATGTGGTCGGAATTTTTCGAGCTCGGTCTTGAAGAGTTGGTTTTCCTGTGACATGGCCTTCTTGTTCAAGATCAAGACACTTGAGATGTCATCATTGTGAACCTGTATCAAAATCAGCACGAAACCAAGACAAGGAATCTCCTCTCTGACGAACCTTTTCTTTCAAATCCTTGAGTACCTTCTCACGCTCTCTCTTGATCAGGGTCAACTTCTTTAGCAAATCTTCGACAGCAGCAATCTGTTCAGACACGCTTGCTTTGTCTTCATCATCGATATCATCGATCAAGCTACCTTCTGCTGCTGGACTCTTCGCGCCTGTCTTTCTCGCGGCACCAACCTTGATCATGGCTCGTTGGTAAAGTACATCGGCCTCATCGGTCTCGCCTGCAGAGCGCATTTCCTCCATGTCGGATTCATGCTGTCTGAAAGTGCTATAGAGCTGCACGTCGCTCATGCTCGCTTCCTCGACGGCACCGCGGTAGTTTCGAATGTCGCTGCGCAGCGTCGAAGTAAGGCGTGAGCTAGGTTGTTGGGTCCATTCGGCGCCATACTTGTTTCTCATCTTCTCACAAACACTCTCTTCCATGTCCAAGCTCTTCTGGCATTGGTCGAGAATACCATGGATGCTGGATTTGCTAGAGTTGAGCTGCTCAAAGTCTTGAGCGAATGGAGCATGGCCGACAAAGTCTTCGCACCATTTGCGGAATTCAGAATCAACGGTCATGTCTTGATCTAGACCTCCTTTAAGAATATTCAGACTGTTCGGCAACTTGAGATAATCGAGTGAAGCAGCCATCTCGTCGTTGGCAATTTCCACACGCTCGCTCTCTGCGCGTACCAGCTTGGCTTTCTCCTCGTCATACATGCTGGCAGATTCTGTAACAGCCATTGGAACGATCTTCTGGAAAATATCGGGTCCAACTATGCGGTGTATATCCTGACCTTGATACAGCTCGCTTACAGGAATAGGTTTGGCGGCAGGAAGCTTAGGAATAGCAGGAAGGTTGGCCTCAGGGGGAGTGGACTGATGATAGATGAAGTCATTGTCCTTGTTAAACTGCTGCAGCTTCTCGTCACACGCAGCCAGATGAGTTTTTGCCATATTTGCGAGAATAGAAGCAGTGTCTCCAGCCAAGTTTGAAGTAACAGGAATGGACGAAGGGAATGAGTTTGCGACTTTTGCAGCTTCGCGAGCGAGTGTCATGGCGATTTCGAGGCGAGAGATGGCAACGCCATGAGAGTTAGCGTCGTCATCGGCAAGAGCCTGGTAGTAGTGGGCCAGAGAGGTCATGTAATGTGTCTTGAACTGAACAAGGAGTAACCAGACACGCTCAAAAATGGCTTTGGCGACATTGTCTTGGACACCCTCGAGGGCCTGGGTGTACAAGTATGCAGCCTGACTGGCGAGTTTAGCCATGAGGCCAACCTTTTTGCCATCAGCTATTTGCTTTTCGAGGAAGACTTCTTGTCCCTGAGCCAACATGATCGCAATGAGAGTCTTGACTGTATCTCTGCTCAGATCTGTCGAGGGAGCATGTAGGAAGTTCTCATTGATATAGGTGAACATGCCGGCCGAAGCCTGGAACGAATGGTAGGCAACTTTGAGCATTGTCTCCTGGTTGCGGTCTTGGTGGGCGGCATGGCAGGAGAGAACGGCCGAGATGTTGAAGATGATGGAAGCCTTCTCGTAGGCGAGCGAGTACTGCGAGGTGGGTTTGTGGGTAAAGGCATCGAACCTGTTGAGGTCAAGGGGTCAGTAGGGGTGGAGGCAGAGGCAGAGTTGTACAGGAACGGACCAGGTGAAGGAGATCTTGATGTGGTTCTCGTCGACGGGGAAGCGCAGATCCAACAGCTCCAGCTGGCCATAGTAGCGGTATAACAAGTCTCTTCCAGCGGCCGAGTCCTTGCCAGCGCCTCGCATGTCCTGGCGCAGACGGTTGAGGGCGGCGCATTCATCGGCATAGCGTTCCGGGTCGTCGCCGTACGTGTTACGGATGTACTGCTTGAGCGGGGCAATCCAGTCTATCTCGTTTGTTGCCTTGAGCGGGCACGACAGCATCGGTGTCTGCATCATCTTGTCGTGGTGGTTGGGGAGGGAAGTAGCTTTAGGTAGCCGCTATAGCATGGCCACGCGGGTGGGGTCAATCGCGCTTGCTGCCGCTGATGCTAGTGTTGCTGGCTGCTGTTTAATCTTGTTTTCAAGCCTGGTAAGCCTCGGGTCTTGAGTTTGCAGTCGATAGTGGTCAGAATGCGCAATTGTCCAGATACTCGAGTGTGTGCAAGAGATGCAGCTAGATGGCTAATCAATCACGGCCACCATGTCAATCACCTCCGATGCCCAATCGTCATTGTCCCGCATTGAGGCTTCCCGCTTGAAACATCAATCTGACACACCCGCCAGAGCCCACTACATTCCATAGCTACCCAATCGCTGCATCTCACACGCACTTGGTATTGAGAGAAGAGTCTATCATTGTTTTCTCCAACCACCCTCCCTGTTGTTACATGGTTAAACCCAAAGGCTATTTGGTGTCCACTCTTTGCTGCCCAAATGCTCAAACAATCGCTATAATATACATGAATGTACAATCCTCTTACACATCTCACCTCATCTTATTTAGTTCGATCCTGATTTCTTCTTGTCGTCCTCTTCTTGCTTGCTGGCCTCCTCGCTCTCTTTCAAGTGGTCGTGCTGATGCGTGAGTCTATGCCATGCAGACTTGAGGAATCCTTCGTTCTTGTGCGAGTCTGCCTCGCTCGTTGTTGCGTCCTTCTTGGCGTCTTCTGCCATCTTTCCAAGGTTCATTACCCGCTTAGCTGTCTTGTCTCCCATCTCATCTGCGAGCATCTCGACAATTGTCCTCTGGTTGACACTGAGATACTTGGGCATTTGCACCTTGTACTCGACTCGCAGATCTCCATTGTTGCCACGTCTGCTGTTAAGTTTTCTCATACCCATTCCGGACAGTGTGATGCGATCGCCCGTTGCGGTTCCTGTCGCAACCTTAACCTTGACTTCGCCGTCCAGCGTGGGAATGGGGATTTCGCCTCCGAGGATGGCTGTTGTAAGCGGTATCGATGCTGTGTAGAGCACATCTGATCCATTGCGACTGAACTTTGGATCGGGTGCAACTCGCACAAAGACGTATAGATCTCCGTTTGCTGTTCGTGCCTTGGGGTTGGCGGCCTGGCCTGTGGGTGGGAAGTCTCCTTCTTGTGATACGCGCATTCTCATGCCATCCTCGATACCACCAGGGATATCAACTGACACAGTTCTCTTCTCGCGGACTGCACCCTCTCCCTTACATGTTCCACAAGCACCGTTTTTCGGGATGGTCTGGCCTTGGCCTCCACATGCACCACAAGTGCTTGCCATTTGGAAGCCACCCTGCATAAAGTGTACCCTGGTACCGGAGCCATCACAACTCTTACATGTGGTTCTCGATTGGCCCTTCTTCAAGCCGTTTCCTTCGCAAGTCTTGCACTTGACCAACGGGTTGATGTGAATGTCCTTGGTAATGCCCTTGGCTGCATCGAGGAAGGAGATGTTGGTCTGAACCTCAATGTTCTCTCCAACCAAGATCTCTTCCTGGAACGGCGAAGCTCTTCCGCGGCCTCTTCGTGCACTTCCACCACCAAATGCGCTGAACAGATCTTCGAAGTTGATGTCGCCGAAGCCCTGAGCACCACCAGCGCCACCACCTCCGAAACCTCCGAACCCACCGAAACCGCCGCCTGCGAAGGGGTTGCCTCCAGCGCCGGCACCGGGGTTGAAGCCTCCATTCTGGTCGAAAGCGGCAGAGCCGTAGGTGTCGTATGCTTCCTTCTTCTTAGGGTCTGAAAGTGTCTCGTATGCAGCCTGGGCTTCGGCGAACTTCTCCTTAGCACCGGCGTCCTTGTTGGTGTCGGGGTGGTATTTTTTGGCCAGTCCGTAGTATGCCTTCTTGATTTCGCCAGTAGAAGCAGATTTGCTTACGCCGAGGGTGGCATATGGGTCCTTGGCCAATGTCGGAGCGGTAGCGTGGAATGTCTGCAGGTCAAAGTATGTTAGCGAGGAGAAAGGTCAGCAGCATAATTACAAACTCTCACTTACCCTGATCTGAGCAGGTTGACGGGGCGCATGACGGGCAGATCTGGTCGACGGAGCAGTGTATAGATGTCTCGATTGGATGGTTGACTGAGGACGTTCAGAATAGGTTTGGCAGGTCGGCCTCGATGCGGCGAGTATGCGGAGCGGAGTGGCCGCCTTTGGTAGCAAGCCGGGAGCGGCCAAACTCATGGCGATTGCGCTGGCTTGTGTCGGGGTAAAGCGTCGATGCTGTATCAGAGGGTACAAGGTTTGACAGCGATGATAGATTGCAATAGCAGCAGTCTTGCCGGTCTTCTCGTCGAGATGCCGGAACAGGGAAACTTTTGGGAATGCGGCGGGAAACATGTCAAGTCGGCTTGGCATGCGGTCAGCGATGCCGCGCATGCCACCGAATCTTCGAGATGTTTGACAAAATTCACCGCTAGGACCGGCACCAAGAGACCCTGATGGCCTGTGTTTTCTTTTGCAAACATGTATTAATCTGACATTCGATGCTTGGGTATTCGTACTATTTATAAGAGGCCAGAGAAATGCTGCCAATGCCTACTGTTCTTCGTCTATCCTGTCCCTCGCATGTTCCTCGACCATCAACAAAGAAAACGCCAGAACTCCGGATGGTGATGATGACGAGGCCGCCTGGCCATGTTCGCTCAATCTGTCATGTGTGGTATACCCAAAGGACGCCGAAAATTCTCCCATATGCTGTCTGACCTGCGAAGCCCTTGTTCACTTGTTATTACTTCTGGTAGGTGCCGACCGAAGACGGAACGCTTTGTCTGAGAATCACTCGCGTCAGCACTCGGGAACAGGACGAAGCACCACGTTACAGGACGACATACCCTGGTTGCGCACTTTGTACAGCAAATCGACCATAACGTCAATCTCGTTGACGGCTGCATCGTTGAAGTTCTTCCTTACTGCCATGGCGAGTTGTTCCTTGGGCACCTTCCTCTTTGCTTTGCGCCTTGCCATGGTCGGTGACTGTCTACCGATGCCTGGGTTGCTGAGTAGGAACTGGTTGCGTATCGAATTGAATGCTGAAGGCGTCTCCATGCGATGTGCGGCGCGGTATTGCTGTAAGAGAGACAGGTCTTCCTGAGCCCACGTGAACTGTGCCTGGAAGTCAGCCTTAGTCTTGCGGCGCGGTACCTGAAGCCGACGCGATAACTTACGCCGTTGCTAGACGAGGCATTCTGTGCCGTCGTTGTGTCGTTCACGCTCTTCGCATCACGAAGGTTGCTCGTGCCGTTCGGGCGCTTGTTCTTCGCCGTGTTGTGGTTGGTCTTGGAACTCGAGCCGTCCGATCTCGAGTCATTGTCGTGGTGGACGACGCGCGATCCTTTGGGAGGCATGATGTAGATTGTTGTCTAGAAAGTCGAGAAATGTATACACGTCGTCGGCGAGGTCAAGTGCATGGCTGGTCGGTCGTCGTGATCACCATACCCACTCGGTGGTTGCGCCGCGAAGACCAGAACAGATCACTGCACATTTTCTGAAATGACGCAACTGCTTGCTGGGGCCGCGCGCTTGCACCCTTCTCCAATCTCCATCCCGCCTCGGCTCTCACTTCACCGACTGACTATGTGCATCAAGGCAAAACAATTGAATTTTTAGAAAGTCTTTGGTTTGATTCTTCTTTGGCTGACTAGTGCTAATCTGATGGTTGATCGCACACGTACTCTGTCTGTTTCGTATTCTCCTCGATTTTGCATCCAATCTATCCGTTAAGGTAGTTTCTGATAGCACCTGTCGCTTCTGTTAGCCACTACTCGAGCAGTCTATCGATAATATCTGTCCTACCTTGCAATTTGTTGGTGCCCTCGCCCAATAGACTGGTGAGGTTCTCCAGATCGTCTCCTGCGGTGATGCCAAGCTTGCGTACAAAGTCCTTGGCTGCCGTCTCAATGTCTCCATACTCACCCTCGGGCATCTCGTCCTCAGGTCTTCCAAAGTATGCGTTAGACGAGATAGATTGTGCACCCTCGAAGCCTTGGAGACGAGACTTGGCTTCTTGCTGAGCGTTCGAGTCGAATGTGCCTCTTCCAAAGAACTCGTCTGATGAAATACCCTTCTGGGTTCCAAACTTCTGGCGAGCGTACTTTTCTGAATCATCTGTGTATGACATTGTAAGCTTCGTCGACCACGGCTGATCATGTGGTTCCTTACCTTCTGTGGCTCTAGTAGTCGAACCGAAGCCCATCTTCTTGGGCGCTGCGGCAGCAGGAGCGCCACCGCCAACTTGACCAAATCCAAGCTTGCGGACACCCATACCCAGTCTCTCCATCTCGCTCTGATCCTTTTCCTTGCCCTTTCCAGTTGTGCCAAAGCCAACGCCCGGTCTGGGACTAACAGGTTGCGGGCTGACGATGCTCGAGGTGGAATCTGGTTGTGCTGAGCTGATCTGAGCTTCTGCAGGAGTTGCTTCGGCCTCCGGGTCGTAGCCCAACTTTGCGATTCTCTCTGCCTCCTCACGAGCCTTACGCTCAGCTGCATCGAAGTCAAGGGCCGCCGGATCCACCTTCTTTGCACCAAGCTTTTTCTTTGCGCCCAGAATGTTTGTCTTACGGGGAGCTGCACCACCCACGGCGGTCTTGCGAGCAGCTGCCGCAGGGATTGCGCGAGCGGTAGTAGGTGCAGGAGCGGGCGCGTCAGCGGTCAATGGTGACTTTGGTCGTGCAGCGCCGTTGGCTGGGGTGTTGAGGAAGGGTGAGTTGGTACGGTTGATGCCTGGTGTACCAGTACGAGAGGGAGGGTTGCTAGGACGCTTGATGGTTGGCTTGTCCCACGAAGAGAAGAAATCGTCGTCGTCGCCTGCAGGGGTGCTTGTGCCACTTGCGCCGGCCTCATCGGCAAGGTCGGTGATAACAACCTCCTCAGGGTATCTAGGCCAGGTCAATTTCTGTCGCAGACTGTAGTACATGGCACTCTTACAGTTTGGCATCAGCCTGGCATCTCCGTGTCAGCTCCTCCTTGTATTTGTTGGCGGCGTTGGAAGTGTATTTTGTCTTGGGGTCCTTGCTAGCGAGAGCGGCAGAGCCACCATGGCTCTGGAAATACTTGGTTGCCGACTCGTTACCGCCGACCTTGAAGGTACGGAGCTGTTCCCATTGCCAGACTGGACATGCGATGTCAGTATGATTGGGGTGGGGTATGTGGAGAGTCGGATTACGCACTGTCGAGGTTGGTGGAACGGACGAAGGAGATGTGAACACCGAGATTTCTGTGGTGAGCGGAACAGTCCAGGCAGAGATAGATTCCAAAGGGAACCGAAGACCAGGTGGGGTTTTTGGCGCCGCAATCGAAGCAGATCTGGATGGCATCAATATTGTGGCACACGTCGAGTCTCGGAATGACAGGCCACCTACTTTGTTGGCCTGCTTCTGCTTCAGCTTCTCGAAGATCTTCTGCGACTGAGTCTTGGTAGCAAGCGACATGTTGACGCGCGAGTCTTGTACAATCAGACAAGGGGCTGCGTTGTGCGAGGGCGAGTGCTAAAGACAGCGCTGCACTTAGGAGTGAGTATTGGGCCCCTGCGAAAGGGTCCAACAAGCCCAACGCCGCCAATCTGGCCAACTCGCCTGCTCTGCATGTTTGATCTATGTTTTATTATCCATCACCGGGCATTGACTGAGTCCATTTGATCTGCAATCTCTCAAACTACTGATTATAGTCTAACAAATCTCACCAGCAGCTATATCACAAGGATGTCCCGCAATCCTTAGCATTCAAAATTCAGCCGGTGATGTTCCCCGTCGCAGCCGCAAAAGCCGTCTTTACAGTCATTCATCAACGTCCTGTTATATCTCTTACGTTCTCATCATGCACAATTACACAGTTTGACAGTATTGAGCCATGAATACTAAGCAGCTTGCTGAATTTGCCAGTGATGCTGGGCAGGCCGCTGCGCTTGTAAGCTACAGTATCGCAACAATTGCACAATCTCAATTACTAACTATAATTCGAGGTAGCGAAGTCGTCTTGGGAGCGTGCTGTGACCGCATGGCTCTATGTACCCTTAGGTGTGACCTGCATCCTTGCGGTCTGCTTCGGCGTCCATTCTTTGATATCGCTCAGCTCTGTATCATTTCCAGCTTCTGTGGCATGTATGATTGGTCTGTTCGTTATACTGGTCTTGCTCCAGGGTATACTTGGTGACCGCCAGATCAAACGAATTGTCAAATTGATCGAGATTCCAGTGAGTTTGTCATTCTGAAGCACACATCCTATACATGATTCTTATGGTTCCCAGTGTGGCTTTGCTCTACGATATATCAATATCTTCTTCTGTCCAGCATTCGTAACGTTGCCTCTTAGTCCTTCTATTAGCGGCGTCGAGGTTGCGAAGATCATAGCTGTCTTTAGTCAGTGCTCTCCAGCTTCTTTCAACTGACCTACCTAACTTCTTACAGTCATCGGCTATGTTGTAGTTTTTGCTTTCACGGCATATATGGTCCGAGGTCTCCAGCTCGTTCTCGGCACATCCAAGCGTGCAATGACGGAGAGAGCTGAAGAACTCGGACGTCAGGATGATAACATTCCACTTACACAGACGAGGCATGCCTCGACCGCCAGTGAGGTGCCTACTGTGCCATCGCTCTCGGCTCAAGCTGGCTTGGGCGAGTCGTCTACGCCTTCTCCGCCAAATGAAATCGCTGATATTCAAGCACCCTCCAAAGCCATGAATCCCGATTCTGTGATCGGTACCGGTGGACCGCCTGTGGCCGTGAACGCTACGACTTCCTCAATGGTTGCCACTCCTGTTCGTCACGATGCTGCACCTTTGACCCGCCCTCAACGCTGGGCTGCCTTTGTCACTGTGAACTTTGACATGCTAACATATGGCGCCCTGTTTCTACTCGTGGGCCTGCCAATCTATTATGGGGTCGGATATGCGATGCCAGTACAACTTTCTCTCAACGTTGTTTTCTACTTCGCCGCTCTACGTCTACCGCCTGGATACAAGACATATTTGCACCCTGTCTTGGTCTCCTCAGCTTTCACTATCCTTGGCATATGGGTACTCGCCCTGATTCGACACAATAGCCTCAGAGACGGGTTGCTGGCATACACAACGAGTACAAAGTACACGCAGCTCTGGGACAACGACCAAGGACTGAAGCCTCCGGGAGCGGGAGACATGTTTGGCAGCGTTCTCGATGTCAGTATCGTGGCGTTGAGCCTTCCCATGTACCGATATCGAAACGAGCTCAAGGCTCGATTCATGACCATCATTGTTCCCAATGTGATCGTCTCTATTGGATCGCTATTTGCGTACCCGACATTCTGTTATCACATTGGCATTTCTGCGCCGCGAGGTCTTGCATTCGCATCCCGAAGCTTGACACTTGCTTTGGCGACGCCAGCTACCAAGAACCTGGGTGGTGACCCATTTACCATTGCGCCTTTGTGCATTTTTAGTGGCATCGCGGGTGTTATCGTAGGTCCAATTGGTCTGGACCTACTCAGAATCCCCAAAGGTATCTTTTCTCTGGTCTCACCCATCATACTCTATTGTTAATCGGCTGACTTTGCTTCTAGATGATTATATCACGCGTGGCATCACATTGGGCGCGAATTCATCTGCTGTAGCGACTGCACTGCTGCTGACTACCGATCCCCGAGCGGCTGCTTTTTCAAGCCTTAGCATGGGGCTTCTGGGTACAATCACCGTTGCTCTCACCAGCGTACCGCCACTCGTTCACATAATTCGTAGTTTAGTAGGCATAAGTTAGAGCACTAAGGCTAATGGATTCGCACAAGTCATCTCGCTGGGTGTATGACCCTGTACATTTTTACATATCTCGCTTCGGCAATATCAAGGCTGTGTGGTCATCCTTGACCTAGCTTGAATGTTTTTACGTTTTGATGGTGCCATCTATATTTGAGAAATACAGAATGTCGACTGCGCAACTATCGCGTGCTGTGCAGAAGGTTCTGAGGTGCAAATTAAGAACCATAATCTAGACGCAACATGCTTTCTCGCCTATCGCCAGACCGAAAGGTTAATACTCGCGACTACGTCTGCTGCTTGCGAAGTTTCGAAAACAGAAGACTATTCTTGCATGAAACATAGATCAGCTAGCTCCACGATACGCGCATGTTTTCTCCAAGAATTTGGTGTGCTCGTGCGCCATTCGAGAGGAGGTTGATCGCTGGTTCATATGATGAAGATCTCCTCACCAATATAAGCTAATCTCTAATCTTAATTTTTATACATGGGGTTTTTAGCCGATCTACCTAACTTCCAGACTCCAGCCAGAGACCAGGTTGCGCAGTTTGACAAAGGTCAACAGGGGAAGGCAGATTGGAGGCGTGTGCGCTCTTAGCTGTGTGTACTATCGCATGCCAAATGAGTAGTCAGCAGTTGTGAGCCGTTCCTTGCTGCGACGATCCCTACCACTGTGTTGAGGTCTTGGTATTCTTGTGGCTGCAAAGGAACGTCACAGACCAAGCTTTGACCCGCGAAGGAATACAAAAACATTCATTGTCGCAAAACCTCGTTGGTCGCATTCCTTGTTTTGCGCAAACGTATTTCTCTGTCAAGATTCTGAAAATCCTGCTATCACCATGGCCGGCGGTGAAGCAAACAGCTACTACCAGATGCCGGATGGCGATCACCAAAAGGACTATCCTATGCAACCCCAGCAGGCCTACAACCAGAATGGCCAATATCAGCAGCAAAACTACCAAGAACCTTACCAGAATGGCCAGGGCTATTCGCAACCTCCTCCCAATTACGGCCAGAACTTTAACCCTCGCCCTAACATGAATGGTTACGACAACAAGCCTACCTTTGAGCAGGCTTTCAAGATTGACAAGCCAAAGTGGAATGACTGGTGGGCTGGTCTTCTTTTCCTTGCCGTCTTTGCTGGATATGTCGCTGTCTCTGGAATCGCACTTCAGGGCTACGGTATGTGAAACTTTCGCGCACGCGAGTCCTGGACTGTGGATGAGCTGCCAAATACCTCCTTGAACACAGCGCTGATTATTGGCGTGTAGCTGCCACCAAGGGATTCAATGGTGGTGGTATCTACGACAGCAACAATGACTTCGGCCTCGATACCAACACCATCGTCCTCTTCGTCTTTTGTCTTGCCATGGCTATGGTACTTAGTTATATCTACGTCTGGTTAGCCCGTGCATTCACCAAGGTCAGACCTTATACTCACCACAGAAGTCGAAGTCGCATACTGACATGCAGCAGCAATTCATCTGGATCACTGGTATTATTCACATCATTGCTGGTTTTGCAACCGCCATTTACATGCTGTCGAGAAAGTATTGGTCAGGCGGAATTGTCTTTCTGATCTTCGCTATCTTCACCGTGGTTTGCTTCATCTCCTGGATTCCCAGAATTCCTTTCAGTGTGGTCATGCTGCAAACAAGGTATGTTTTGGTAACGTGGAGGAAGTATTTGAGTTTTCGAGATACTGATGACCTGTCAGCATCGACGTTTCTAAGAAGTTTGGGCATGTCTATCTCGTCTCGCTTGTTGGCGGTGTTCTCGCAACTGCCCTCGGTGCCTGGTTCTCGGTCACTTTCGTTGCAGTGTATGTGAAATATGAACCAGGTGCAAATCCAGCCTGTTCTACCGGCGCTGGTGGCTGTTCGAGCGCCAAGGTCATCGGTCTGCTTGTCTTCATCACGTTTGCGATGTATTGGATCTCCGAATTCCTCAAGAACACAATCCATGTGATCATCTCTGGAGTTTACGGCTCATGGTACTTCTGTTCGCACAACCCTCCCAAGAACATTACCCGAGGAGCCGCCCGTCGCTCTTTGACCTACAGTTTCGGAAGTATTAGTCTTGGAAGCTTGGTTGTTGCACTCATCAATATGCTCAGACAGGCATGCAGTATTGCACGACAGCAGGAAGCAAATTCTGGAAACATCGCCGCCGACATCGCGCTTTGCATTCTCCAGTGTCTTATTGGAATCTTGGACTGGGTTGTACAGTTCATCAACGTAAGTGGAGACACAATATTTCGAAATTTCCAGACAGCTCACGAAAGGACAGAGATACGCTTTCAGCTATATCGCGCTTTACGGCAAGGCCTATGTCCCCGCCGCCAAGGACACTTGGACGTAAGTACCTCATCTATACGACCGAAAGGCCTCCGCTGACATTAACAACAACTAGTTTAATCAAGGATCGAGGTATCGATGCGTTAGTCAACGAATGCCTGATTGGCCCCGTCTTGACCCAGGGCGCTACGGCCATCGCTTACCTGTGCGCTCTTTTGGCCTACCTTTATTTGATCTTCACCTCGCCTGCGTACAACAGCAACGGCGAGTACACACCCGTTGTTGTTGCTTTCGCATTCTTGATTGGTCTGCAAATTGCCAACATCTTCACGACCCCGCTAAGCAGTGGTATCGACACTATATTCGTTGCTGCAGCTTTCGACCCGCAAGTCATGATCACAGAGCACCCAGACCTGTACGCCAAGATGGTGTCGACATATCCTCATGTTCAGCAGGCCATTCATGCCTAAAGGCAGATGATCGCAATCATTCGCTAGTTCTAGCAGTTTCGGCCGCGGGATATTTCTCACTACAGGTTACAGACATCCGTTTATTCTTGTTGGGGAAAACCGGGCGCTCCCCTGTCGATTCGCGTATTGTTGCGTCAGACAAGGGTCCAAGTATTAGGGCCTCGGGTCTACGGATAATCGCGAATCGGAGGATGAACAACGACACAACGATGATACCCAAACCACGCAACTCTCGATAACACAGCTCAATCTCTTTTTCTCGTAGTAGTAGAGTAATACGTAATAACAGAACACACGTTCATCTTCGCATGACTCTATTGTCGCATGCCGTGCAACTTTGTGTAAGATAGAGACACAAGATCCTACCACAGCACATGCCGCACAATAATGTGGTGGTCACTCACTCACTCACTCACGATCGGCACAGCAGGCCATATCGTGACAAGCGCCCGATCTGGTTAGCATATGATTTTCCGCAAGCGCCCGCTGGCGGACACGAGGATATTAACGTTGATGGTGACTGGATGGCTACAAGTTGCAAACGTGGTGACAAGCGTCCTGGGGACCGTGCTTTCCAGCCTCAAAGCCTCAAAACGTCAGACAGCCAGACAGGGAGGTGACGTTCGCTGCCCGCACGTCGTCATATGGTGGTGCGGGGAGAGTAGGTTGGATAGTGCGGGTTTGGCGCGCTTGATCAGTGTGTTAGGGAGAAACGAGGCATTATCCAGTTGCACCCCGAACGTGTTAAATAGACTTGGTATCCCTCGACCTCTGGGTTTTGTCATTCTCATCTCATACCATCTTCTTCCAATCCACGAACATTGTCGTTCCCCCTCTAGTACTATTCTTCGTCTAGAGCCTGCCATCGGTTAGGTTCGTGCTATCTGTTCCTCGTTCCGCAATACCCCGCCGCATTGCTGACCTCTTGTCTATAGCACAAAAGTACACCGCCATCAACGACCGGTCTATATACAAAAGGTTAGTAGACACTGCCTGTCTCTGATGCGCTCGAGGATCACTGTTATCGTTATCGCGAATCGTTTCATGGCTTTGTTTCGCTCCTTTGTCCTTGAGCCGCTAGAAAAAGACATCAGAATTCTGAACACAGCTAACACTCAGCCTTAGCTTCCTCTCTTCTCTGCATATCAGTAAACAAAATGTCCGACATGAAGGCAATTCACTTTGGTGGTGGTAACATCGGTCGTGGTAAGTAGATATCGGGTCGGATCTATATACCAGCGCTGACTTCTCCGATAGGCTTCGTCGCCGAGTTCCTGCAAAATTCCGGATACGAAGTTGTCTTTGTCGATGTTATGGACGCCATTATCAACGCCCTGCAACAAAACAAGTCATATACTGTAACAGAAGTCGGCACATCAGACACCAAGTCAAAGACGATCGACAACTACCGCGCCATCAACAGCAAGACCGATGAGGAGAAGGTCGTCGAGGAGATTGCCACTGCCGACATTGTCACTTGTGCCGTTGGCCCCAACATTCTCAAGTTCATTGCTCCTGTCATCGCCAAGGGTATCGAGAACCGCAAGAAGGACTCACCTGTCGCTGTTATTGCCTGCGAGAACGCTATTGGAGCCACCGACACCCTTCGCAAATTCATCGAGGAGAAGCTTTCAGACTCGACCAAGTCGAACATTCAGGACAAGGCTCGCTTTGCCAACAGCGCCATTGACCGTATTGTTCCCATGCAGGACGAGGATGCTGGTTTGAACGTCAAGATCGAGAAGTTCTACGAATGGTGTGTTGAGAGCAAGCCTTTCCTTCCCTCTCAACCACCAAAGATTGATGGTGTTCACTTCGTTGACGACCTCACTCCCTTCATTGAGCGTAAGCTCTTCACCGTCAACACTGGCCACGCCACTGCTGCCTACTACGGCTACAACCACGGCAAGGAATGCATCCACGATGTCCTGCAAGACAAAGAGTTGCACGAGATCGTACGAAACACTCTCAAGGAGACTGCTCACCTGATCGTCAACAAGCATGAGATTACCGAGGAGGACCAGAACGAGTACGTCGAGAAGATCATCAAGCGCATCTCAAACCCTGTCCTCAAGGACAATGTCGAGCGTGTTGGTCGTGCTCCTCTCCGCAAGCTGTCGCGCAATGAGCGTTTCATTGGTCCCGCTGCCCATCTTGCTGACATGGGAGCCAAATATGATGCTCTTCTCGGTGGCATTGAAATGTGCCTTCGCTTCCAGAATGTCGAGGGTGACGAGGAGTCATTCGAGCTGGCCAAGATCCTCAAGGAGAACTCTTCAAGTGACGCTACCGAGAAGATCACTGGTCTTGAGCGCGACCACAAACTCTTCCCGGCAGTCGAGGAAGTCGTCAAGAAGGTTCAAGCTTGACTACCTGAGCAGCGTGTCCCCCGTAAACGCAGGGGACTGCAACGTCTTTGATCGTTAGCACCCAGACATGAGGTGACGCAACCACAACCACGAGATACGCAGCATTGAAATTTGGCATTGGTGTTCAGGATTTGGGACATGGAAAGATTAGCACTGGTTTAGCATGTTACCCGATATTAGGCAACGGGCGTTAGTAGCAGGTAGCATGGATTCACGAAATTGACACAGCTCCTGGGAACAGTTGAGCGTACTTTTATCAAGACGATTTACCTTCTCACCTGATGCTTGTTGGAAGCGACTGTGCGCAAAGATCAAACCTACCTTCCTGCCAAAACCGTTATGGTTTCTGATTGATGGTTGCATGTTCGAATGGGGGTTGGTTGTCCTTGCGATGTGGTTCGAGGCGGCGCGGTGTGAGAAAGTACCGAACACATCATCAAAGTCAGCGTTAGTAAAGGCAAGTGTTCTTTGAGCAAGTCTTGTGCAGTGGCAGACAGGTACGGAGGTGAAACAGGTGAGAGAAAGGTGCTGGTGTTGTCAAAGACAAGCGAGCGTGCGTCATTTCCCCCGCAAGCGCAACCGCAGTGAGAGTCGCCTTTCATTGTCACCACCGCGGAATCGATCAAGTCGCATGGTGCCTGCCCTACCTTTGATTCCTAAACATCCGCCTCTCTCCCTGAAGCCGACACAGCAACAGCATGGCCATCGACAGCATACCGTAAGTCTCAATATTGAGTGTCAAACTGCTCCAAGCTGCTCAGTGCGTGCTAACCAGAATGTAGATATCCTGATACCGATCGCCTCGCATATCCTGACAAGACCTTCTACCCAGTCAAGATCCCCGTCTCGTGAGTTAAGAGAGACAGGCATACAAGAGCTGGGCTGATGTCAATGTGCTAGACACTGGCAATTGCGACACTATATCTCATCGCCCGACAAGGATGCCATCTACTACGCCAGCGTCAACGAAGTCTACTATCTCGACACGCAATCGCGGAAACGCAAATACCTCGCCACACTACCATTTGTCGCCCGATGTACCGCCTCTGGCTTTGGCTGGGTCTGTGTTGGAGGTGAGGAGGATGGTTACTTTGCCGCAATCAAGCTCGAGGGCTCGTCTCCAGTTCGTCCTGCAGACGTAGATGCTCCACTGCCACTGGACTACTGGCAATTGCAGAGGGGCACTCCGAGGGCCGCCAACGTCAAGCTCGAACACATAGGCGAAGAGATTGTCAACTCCATTTCCATCCACCAAATCCACGATGAGGAAAACCATCTATACGATGTCGTCGCCGTCCTGACCAACAATGACAAGACTGTTCGCGTCTACTCCCTTACTCAAGCCCTGGAAACTGCCGTTCTGGACCTGCCCTTTCCCATGAACCACGCCTCCATATCTCCTGATGGCACCACTCTCGTTGCTGTCGGAGATTCCAACCAAGCCTTCTTCTACACACGCACACTATCACAGCCTCCCCCACAGATCCCAAAGCCTCACAATCGTCTGAACACAAGCAATGTCACCTGGGGTCTAGCAAACATTGTCCACCTTCGTGCTGGTGATCCTACTGCGCAACCAGGCTACTTTACTACTGCCTGGTCACCCAACGGCAGCTTGGCAGCTCTGGGCTCTGAAGGTGGTTACATCACTTTGTTTGATATGGACGCATTTGCACAATGTGCTTCTGATGAGGCAGAAGCTGCCATCGTCGCCACGGTGCCATCAACTAGACCCAACATTGTCGCCGCTCTGCATCCTGGCGCTGTCAGAACCATGCTCTTTTCTCCTGAACCCTGGGATCTACTGATCTGGGCTGAAGACCAAGGCCGTATATGCATCGGTGATCTGCGTACTGGACTCAAGACCAAACAGGTGATAGAACTTAAACTGGACGAAGAAGGTCTGAAGAAGATCGAACTTGAAGACATCGCAGCAGAGTATTTGGCCGAAGGTGATGGTCTGGATGACCTACAGCAGGATATTCTGGACCGCTATCGGGAAACACGAGATCCTGCCGAGCAGGGTAACTTTGCTACAGAATTTTTACAAGCTCGAGAGCGTGAACGCTATCAGAATCTTGACCGCGCCCGTGCAATGTTCCCGACCTTACGCGACACAACATCTGCGCCAGGAGATGATCCCAGAGGTCTGACAGCGCACGAGCAACAGATTCTTGAAGCACTTCGAACAACTAGACAACGCGAAGAAGCGCGAACTCAAGGGAGTGCTCCTCGTTCGATCAATTATACCAGCGCTGGTCTCTTCAGCGGACACACTAATAGTCGCACCCCGGCGACTGCACGATCAACCGAGACCCCTCGCCCATTCAGCGACGTCTTGGTCAACCATAATGACCCTTACGCAGCTTTCCCGGAATTATCTCGGACATCGCAACGGGACACGACAGAGCCTCGCGAGAGAGAGCGGAACACAGCTGACAACACATTGCCACCTCTGCATTCGATACAAGAGTATCTGCTGCTTCGTGATAGAGAGCGTGAAGCTTCGTCGACATCGAACACGAATCGTGACACTGGCATCCGGCGTTCTGGAGCAGGAGGAATCCCCACACTAACGAGCACTGCCACGACCATACCACCTCATGCAACGCGGGCAACCATGAGTACCAGGGCTGAAGCAGAAGAAGACAACCCATGGCGCACGATATCTAATGCAATGACCTTGGCCCGAGGACCACTATTTGAATCACCTCGATCAATAGAGGCTAGCACGCGACCGTCTCGTGAGCGGGAGGCTATGGTGCGTACGGAACAGCTTCGCCGAATGACTGCTCAGCGTGAGCGACTTCGTGGATTACGACAGGAGTTTGAGCGCGGAACAGATGCAGCGCAGAGCTTGTACGATACGCTTACCTCACTGCGAGGCTACACCTCAGCACGGCCTACCGCATTCCATGATGGTTACGAGATGCTGATGCGCAGAGCTGGACGCGAGGCTACCATAGGGGTCAGAACGGCAGGCCTAGCGATCAGTCATGATGGACGCAAACTATGGGCGGCATGTGAGGAGGGCATCTTCGAGATCGACTTGCAGGTCAAGCTGAGAATGATGTTTCCGGCAGTGGAAATGAAATAACGAACATATATGAACAGGTTGTGACTTTACGGCGCAACAGGAATGGATTAGGCACATGGCGCAACAGAGCGTTAATAGCATTGGGAACATCTGGCATTGCTGGCGTATGGGGTGCTACACTTGATGGCATGCTTTCTCTCTTAGCTTTCGTTTATCACTTTTGTGTACATAATGAAACTCGAATCTCTTCGGACATTAACACGTATGGTGGACCGTGATGGATGCTATTCACTTGATCCATCCGGTCGACCTGAGCAAGGACCTACTTGACCGTTTAAAGCCGAGGCAAAGAAAGCTGTATGGCTGAAGCTCACTAGCTAGAGGCGTCAGGTGCAGTGAAAGTGTCAGAGCAGCGAATGGAGGTTAGCAAAGTGACTCGAGCGCGAGGCGAACAAGAAGCACTGGCAGAGGCGAACGGGCATGTATCGGAGCAAGCACAGTCACAGTCACAGTGATGGCAGAGACAAGCGGCCGTCGTCGGTCGTGGCGCACGATGTTCGGACAAGATTCCAGCATGTTCGATGGGCGTGGCGGAGAGTGCCGGGACCGGGGACTCGACGCTAAGGACAAAATTCCTCGAGCAACGACGCCATGACTTCCTCTTGCTGCTCCATCAGTTATTAACCTCGCCATCCCCATCTCCATACCCACCCTAGAGCCAGTTTCGTTTGTTGCTCAGGATACCCCATTTTCTCTTGTCGCGTTCTGGTTTTCTGCTCTAATCACATCACAATGCTGTCACAAAGACTTGCCAGAGGCGTAAGTGAACATGCGACAGCTCTCTACAGCTCACCGAGCTCTTTACTGACCTCTCTGCAGCTTCGCGCCACCCCTTCAGTCCGCTCGTCGGCTCTCAGATCCCCCATCGTCTCCTCATTCAGAAGAGGCTATGCCGAGGGTGGTGAGGAGAAGGTCAAGGGTCAGGTCATTGGTATCGATCTTGGTACCACCAACTCGGCCGTCGCCGTCATGGAGGGTTCCGCTCCCAGAATCATTGAGAACAGCGAGGGTGCCAGAACCACTCCCTCAGTTGTCGGTTTCACCAAGGAGGGTGAGCGCCTGGTCGGTATCGCCGCCAAGCGCCAGGCTGTCGTCAACCCCGAGAACACCCTCTTCGCCACCAAGCGTCTGATCGGTCGCAAGTTCAAGGATGCTGAGGTCCAGCGTGACTTGAACCAGGTCCCCTACAAGATTGTCCAGCACACCAACGGCGATGCCTGGCTCGAGGCTCAGGGCCAGAAGTACTCGCCCTCGCAAATCGGTGGTTTCGTCCTC
>SWBJ01000399.1:0-44503 GCA_024195555.1 Aureobasidium sp. EXF-12298
AGGTAGAACCAATAGGAGACGGCTTATAGGTTCGCTGTAGAGCCAAGTAGCCTGATCAATTGAATCAATCAATCAATCAATCAATCAATAATGGGTAGGATGCCAGTCCCTCGAGTAGCGGCTGTGTTTCTTGGTTGCGGATTTGTTTGACGGGTTTGTAGCTTAATGCATACCCCGATAGCACGAAAAAGATGGCTACCATGAAGTGGCCGTTGTAGAAGAATCGGATCAGAGGTAAGCGGAGGAAGCCTTGTTTGCCGTCGTATGTCCACGCGGTGTCGACATCGTGGGTCGAGTACGAGAGGTGATAGACATAAACCAGCAAAGCAGCGATGCCGCGCATACCATCCAACCATGCTGTGGGATGGACAGATTTCGGAAGTTTCTCTTCTGTGGATTCGGATAAGGAGGCAAAGGCGAAGTGCAAGAAACTAGGAAGCAAGAAACAGAGGCCGCGCTTCGTGGTTTTCCACGCCGAGGTTTTCGATGGAAAAGCAAGTCTCTCAAGATATCTTGGCTTGGTGGATAATGGCGTTTGTGTTGTATCTTCTGGATCGAGCTCGATGGCTGACATGAGATGTTGTTGCTCGCCCATCTTTAGAGAGTGTTGTCGACGAGACTGAATGGCAGAGACAAAACAAAGTGCGCCGAGTCGAGGATTAATAGCTGGCGATTGAATACATAGATACCTAACCCCCCTCACTCTAGACCGAAACGAACAAGTTCTTTCAACACTCATGATTGGTTTCGAATTGATAAAAGCGTTCGAAAGCTGAAAGACGTTGGTCGAAGCTGAGACGTTGTGATGCAGGAGCACTGAATCCTTTCACCTCGGCCGACCAAACGACGTTGCTGGCCATAACACTATGTCACTATGTCACTATAGGAGTATACAAACATGCGCAGTCAATATACTGAATGTTTCATGTTAGATGTGAACAAAACTCATCACATCTATGCACATATAGCCTGGGGATATCTACACTCTGGCAGCCCGCAAGAAGCCTACCATACCACCA
The DNA here is from genome assembly GCA_024195555.1 of Aureobasidium sp. EXF-12298. Taxonomy (NCBI): domain Eukaryota; kingdom Fungi; phylum Ascomycota; class Dothideomycetes; order Dothideales; family Saccotheciaceae; genus Aureobasidium; species Aureobasidium sp. EXF-12298. The sequence goes on from SWBJ01000399.1 coordinate 1,020, forward strand.
CAGTACTGCGCAAGCATCTCCACTCTCTCTTTCTCCTGCACAACTCTGTCCCTCCACTCCTTGACGCTTTCTCTGAGTTCGGAATCCTCAATCACAACGTCTGAGTGTACCTTGAGGAACACGGCCATCCAGGCTTGACCGAGTTCAAAGTCGCGCTTGGATGTGCAGAGGTAAGAGAGTGCCCGCACGAAAGCGACCAGCTCATTGCAGGCGTCTGATTCGGGATCGAAAGATGTGATGGGAGAAGACAGACTGCGAATCTCGATATCGGCAGCTGCGGGATTCAGACTTTTCAAGTGTGCGATGAACGATGCAAAGTCGCCTGTGTCAGAAGCATCACGCAGCAAAGAGGTGAACTTCGAGATCGTGTTCTGACGGTCCATCTTCATAATGCGACTACGTTCTTGCTCGATAGCGGCGAGATCTTGTGTGGTGTTTGTGTTTGCGATGGCTGGGTTGGCTTGTCGTTCTTGCAGCGAAGGCAGGAAGAAAGGTGCCTTCTCAGGCTTCTTGGGTGCTGCCGTCGGCATATTACGTTGACGAATGACGTCCAGGTGTAGCAGGTTTTGCCAACGGCTTCGAGGTACCAATGACAACGACACAAGATCAGACGAAAGGTCATCAAGGTCCGCATCAGCATCAAGATCGGCATCGACGTAGTCTTCATCATCAGACTCGGCGTCGGGAGCGTTGGCCAAGGTACCAATGACATTGATACTGCCCTCGCCTGATACAGTAGGTGCTTGAGCTTCGCTTGCAAGAATCGTTGACAGCTCTGCCTCGTTGATGTGGCGGGTCGGTACGTGAGTGAACATTGTCTTGTTGGACCAGACATCAACACCGACATGTTCCTCGCTCGCTGTGGCTAGATACTCTCCAGTCGGTGAGAAGCTGATAGCGTTACATGTTGAAGGAAGCCTGAAGACGTCAATCAGGTGTCCGGTGGGAAGATCCCAAGCGCAAACGAAGGACGAAGTTGCGCCCATAACCCAGCGGCCGTCATTAGAGAATCCAAAGTCAGCAAAGTCGAAAGCCTTTGATTGTGATGATCGTGACATTCTGAGCTCACGGACGAGCTTGAATGTGGTGACATCGACAACACGAATACAGCCGTCAGTGCAAGTGAAGGCGGCCAGTTCTGATCCACGGTGCAATCTCAGACCAGTGACTTGAACAGCGCCAGACCAGTCAATCTCGTGCTTGAGAGCTCCGCTCATAAAGTCCCAGAATTTGATTTTGCGATCGATGCTGCAGCTGATGACCGTACGGTTCAAGTTGTCGACAGCCAGACCAGTAACAGCAGCGGTGTGCTTGCCCTGTCCACGGTAGACCTTTTTCTTGCCAGCCTCTGCTGCCGGAGCAATGACTTCCTCTGCCTTGGCCAAATCAAGCTTGAGTTGTTGTGCTTGAGCAGGAGTGAGTCGTGCCGGGTATCGTTGTCTGTGACCGCCAGATTGAAGGTTGAACATGTCGATACCACCATTCTCAGATCCAACCAAAGCAAACGTACCGCAGGGTGAAACTGCAACGCTCTTGACATTACCACCGTCTTGTGTCTCAAAAGCCCATCTACCAGCCTTCTTTCTTCCCCAGAACCAAGTTCTTGCCTTGTTGTCGCCCTCGTGTGCAGTAACAACACTTTCCCAACCAGTCATGCTTGTGGCTTCTGTGCTGTTCTTTGTCTTGCCCTTGCCGGACTGCCAGATGGGGAATTTGCCAGGCATGGAGCCCATACCACCGTCGCGGTTGAGCGAACAGGCGATGGCGGTGATTGGAGGAGCCTTGAGTGCCTCAATGGTGTCTCTGCCTTCGGAAGAGAGAATGCCCTGCTTTCTGGCCTTTTTGGTCACGTTGCCCTGAGAGAGCTCTGTGCTCTGTCCATCACGTCTCAAACTCCAACCCCACAAGCTGCGGTCCTTGCTGGTACTGAGCAGCCACTTTCCACTTGCGTCAGAGCCGTCCGAAGCAGCGGGTAGGAATTCCAGAGAGGTTACGGGAGCGCCATGGCCGCTGCGCTGGTGCAATATCCTAGGTACGGGGTTGAAAGGGCTTTCGTCAAAGATCCAGGTCTTGAGGCTGTTATCCAGACCACTGGTAGCAATGATGGCCTGACCAGGCAAGAATTCGACCTTTGTGACACCACCAGGCGAAGCAGACGAAGGAGGAGCGTGAGCGCCACGAAGAACACCCTGCTTGCGACCGCCGTTGTTCAAGTCCCACAGGGTCACGTCTCCACTCTCATTCGAAGCAGTGGCCATGACACCAGCTCTTTTGCCATCGTCTCCTGCACCCATGCCGTCTGTTCGGAAAGAGATGGATGTGATTGAAGGGCCATTCGTGCCGTGAGCGCTTGCGTTGAACTGCAAGATCTTCTTGTCTGCTTGAATATCCTGGATGATCAGAGGACCGGACTCATAGGCGATTGCGAGGAAATTCAGAGCGGGAGTGGGTTGCAGAGCGGTAACGGCACCGTAGTCGGCGGCAGGAGGAAGCAGAGAGTAGACGAGTTTGCCGCTTGAGACGTTCCAGATCTCGACAGTGCCATCATCCTTTCCGGCGACAATTTTGTTGAGCATTGTGGGCATGCTGCTGAGGGTCCCAGTAAAGGAAGAAGCGGTGATGCTTTGGAGAGTGGTGTAGAGCTCGTAGTTGGACGACTTCCAGACGAGGATTTGGTTGTCGCAAGCACCGATGATCCAGGAGCAGAAGATGGTGAAAGACTTGACGTTGTGTTTGTGGTTGATGGGCATTTCCAACTCAGCGACCTTCTTGCCTCTCTTGAAGATCCAAACACCACATTCCGACTCTTCCGACTGTCCACCCCATGCTGCGAATACCAGATCCTTGTGGGCTATGCTTGCAGTGATGGATTCGGGAGTCTGAGGGCGAGTGATGAAGACAAGGTTGAGACCGCGGCGCAAATCGTAGGTCTGCAGACTGCGACCGACTGAGGTGGTGAGTTGGAAAGTCGTCTTGCCGAGGGCGATGCTGGTGAAGGGAACGGCGGTGGGTGACACGAGACCGACAGTCTAAAAAGGCAAGAGTCAGCAGAGCAGAAGGAAGGAGCGGTGATGGGCGATGAAGTTACCCTGTACGGCGCAAAAAGTCGCGAAGAGCCAGGCTGCCTTTGGCTCTTGACGACTGCCTCATTGTCCTGAGTGGTCCTTTGACGCTTGACCTGGCGGCCCTCATGTGCGCCGTTTGTAGCGACGGCGGCAGGCATCGTGTGTAAATGTCCAGTCGAGTCTGGCACAAAAAGTCTCGTCTGCTCCAAAACTTCAGATGCGACGCCGACATTTCTTGACGCTTGGGCCGCCTCTATCTTTCTTGTAAGGAAGGAACTTCCAGGCAAACGCCGCTAAGTCCGGCGCTTCTTTTTGGCTGCTCCCCCAACCCTGGCCTTGAACATGCCACAGTCACGCGCATCCTGCATACTCGTACAATCAAACCACCGATCACGTTCCTGCTTTTTTTGAACTGATAGATTCTGTGCAAACGTGTACCTTACCTAGCTGAAATATCAATCCACTTCTTGTCTCCTCTGCCACTCTCTTCCAGTCCCTGTGTGTGCCTATCTTTATTTTCCGTTCCTAGGTAAAAGCGCGGTGCAGGCTCATGGAGCCTTTGCACCGAACAGTCAGTCATGGAAGCCAACGATCGAGAAGGAGCTCGTCAGGAGCTTTGTCGTCGCCTCTACTTGACCACAAAGCACACTATGCAGAAGCAGATCATGCCCGTCTCAGCAGCGCTGCTGTCAAGAGGGCGAGCATCAGCATGCCCATGTCGCCGCCGCAACCGTTAAAGTCAAATCTCCATCGTTCTCCGCCTTCACGACGACCATCCAGAGCGCATTCCGAGCACAACCTGCTCACCCACGTCTTGCAGCAACATATCATGGCTTCGTCCAGCTTGCCAGATTCGTCTGCAATCATCGACGACGCCGACGCCACTCCTACTCAGACGCATAACAGCGAGCCTAACCTGAACCTCGCCGTGCCCCGCCAAGACAACGACGACTCAAACCGCCCTTCCTTTTCGCTCTACCAATTGGGCTCTGCCCTGTACGACCGTGCCAGAGGCGCCGTGTCCACTGCGAGCTCTGTCGCTGGCTCCGAGACAGACGGTGCGTCAGCTTGTTTTGTTTTCTGCTCGACTTCCAGCTTCCCTTGACTCGCAAAACACCCAAGCACTGAAGACCCTTCCCCTCCACGTCATTGTGCTTGTGCTCAACCGTCCCAAGAAAAGCAACCCTTGACCTTCTTGCTCTTCTTATCTTTGCATTCTAACCAATCCAAGCCCCAACAAGATCCGGCTCTACCTCTCTCTCGCTGCCCGCCTCTCTGAACCACCAACCACACTCGGCACCCGCCGCCACCATGGACCGCGACAATGATCTCCCGCCGCCTACCAATTCAGAACCTACATCGACCACAACATCACCGAGAGCCAGCGTCTTTGCTTCCTTCCCTCGCCAACCTCCTCCCAGCTCAAATGCAAACCCTCGCGGCAGAACTCCCCAATCAAGACGAGTCAGCAGTAGCACAGTAAACAGCGCAAGCCCGAGCACAGAACGTCCTGAAGAAGACAAGCCTTTACCCATTGGCAAGATTGGTGTCTGCGCTCTGGACAGCAAGGCCAGAAGTAAGCCTAGTCGCAACATTCTCAACAGACTGATCAAGGAGGGTGAATTCGAGGTCATCGTCTTTGGCGACAAGGTCATTCTTGATGAAGATGTTGAGAACTGGCCCATCTGCGACTTCCTCATCTCCTTCTTCTCGGATGGCTTCCCGCTGGACAAGGCTATAGCATACGCCAAACTGCGCAAACCCTTCTGTGTCAACGACCTGCCCATGCAGACAATTCTTTGGGACCGCCGCATCTGTCTGCAAATCCTCACAAAACTCAACGTACCTACGCCCGAGCGTGTCGAAGTCAACCGTGATGGAGGTCCCAAGGTCCAATCAGCCGATATTGCCCAGCGATGCTTCGAAAAGACTGGTCTCCGATTCCCTGTATTAGGCAGCCAGCCTGAAACCGAATCACAACAAACAGCAAACCCTATAGTCGAGTTGCTGGATGACGGCGACACAATCTGTGTTGATGGAAAGAAGTTGACAAAACCTTTCGTCGAGAAGCCTACGGACGGAGAAGATCATAACATTCACATCTACTACCCCAAGAGCCAAGGCGGAGGCGGCAGAAGACTGTTCCGCAAGGTTAACAACAAGAGCTCGGAAAAGGACGAAACTTTGACAGTGCCCAGATCTATCACGGAGCCTGGAAGCAGTTACATCTACGAGCAGTTCCTCAAGGTGGAAAACGCAGAGGATGTCAAGGCTTACACTGTCGGTCTTGACTACTGCCATGCTGAAACTAGAAAGTCCCCCGTCGTTGATGGTGTTGTCAAGCGCAACCCCAATGGCAAGGAAGTTCGCTACGTTACCAGCCTCACTCAAGAGGAAGCTGGCATGGCCTCGAGGATCGCCGACGGCTTCGGACAGCGCGTTTGTGGCTTTGACCTGCTGCGCGTTGGCGACAAGAGCTACGTTATCGACGTCAACGGATGGAGTTTCGTCAAAGACAACAACGACTACTACGACAAGTGCGCCAACATCCTTAAGAGCATGTTTATCAAGGAAAAGACCAGACTCGACAACAAGCAACAACAGCAGCAGCAGCAGACATCTGCCCCTACCTCTGCCGTTGAAGACAGCTATGAAAGAGAGGCTCCTGGCACCCATCGCAAGAGCACTCTCTCCAGTCACCGCAGCCATCTCAAGTCAGTCTTCCGTTCTGCCAGTGCCAACCGATTGAGAGAAATGGGCAATAAGAAGCCTGGCTCGCCTGAGATCTCTCAACTCCCATCTCCCATCACCTCTCCGCCAAACTTTGGAAATCTTCCCATGCCTCGCAGCCCTGGCATTCCTCAGGACAGCCAACTGCCTCCGCCTGCCATGCCTGATGAGAGCCATCAGTACCAAAGCCTGCAAGAATCCATTCATGAAGCCGAGGAACACCCTGAGCCTGTACCTGCACCTGCCTCCAAGTCGCAATGGAAGCTTAAGGGTATGGTTACTGTCATTCGTCACGCCGATCGTACACCCAAGCAAAAGTTCAAGTTCACCTTCCACACAAAGCCTTTCGTTGATCTGCTTAAAGGTCATCGTGAGGAAGTGTTGCTTGTCGGAGAGGCTGCTCTGAGGAGTGTGCAAGAAGCTGTTCAACAAGCTCTGCTTGAGGGAGAGGAGGATCAGACCAAACTTCGCACACTGTCAAACGCTCTCGACAAGAAGGGAAGCTGGCCCGGCACAAAGGTTCAGATCAAGCCCATGTTCCGTAAGAGAAGACAGGAAGAGTTACCCGCCGAACTCCAAGACAAGGTCGAAGTTGACAAGGACGGCAACGCCAAACCAAAGCCTACTCCTCTGCAGGGTGAGGATGCTAATCACTCGCGTGGAGACTCTATGGCAGACGTTACTCTTTCCAGAATTTCTGCTGCTGAGAACAACCTTGTGCTCGACAAATTGCAGCTCGTCATGAAGTGGGGTGGCGAGCCTACCCACTCTGCTCGCTACCAAGCCCAGGATCTTGGTGAGAACATGCGCAATGATTTGCTCTTGATGAACAAGGATGCTCTCAGAGATGTTCGTGTTTTCTCATCTTCCGAGCGCCGTGTGTCGACCAGTGCTCAGATCTTCACTGCTGCGTTCTTGGACCAGAAGGAACTTGACCCAGACTTCATTTCCATTCGCAAGGATCTACTCGATGACTCGAATGCAGCCAAGGATGAGATGGACAAGGTCAAGAAGAAGTTGAAGGGTCTTCTCCGCCAAGGCAAGCAAGCACCCGATCAATTCGCTTGGCCAAAGGATGGCACTCCGGAGCCTTACTTGGTTGTCCGCAGCGTTGTCGAACTGATGAAGTTCCATCGTCGTGTCATGCTTCAAAACTTCACCAAGCTTCGTCCTGAAGGTGAGGGCGGTGCTTCTATCAAGAGTCCTCCAAGCAACGCTTCTTCCGCCAGTCTTGCAGACAGTTCTCCAGAGTGGGTCGATCCCAAACAGGTCCAATCTAGATGGTGCTGCGGTGAAGACGCTTCATTGTTCAAGGAACGCTGGGAGAAGCTCTTCAAGGAATTCACCGATGCAGAGAAGGTTGACCCTAGTAAGATCAGTGAGCTCTATGACACGATGAAGTTCGATGCTCTACACAACCGACAATTCCTCGAATGGGTATTCACTCCCAGCAGCGAGCTGGTTGAAGATCACCATGAGCTTCCTGATACTCTGAAACGCACTGCCTCTGCGGCTTTGAGGGAAGAATTTGGTCAAACTCACCAGGGCCTTGCCCCCACCAACGATGGGTCTGTTGCTGTCAGCGATGCTCAGCCTTCCAAGCAGCAAGGAGAGAACGAGAACGGTGATGACAAGGATAAGAATAAGCTGTCCTCGATAGGAAGCTTGAGAAGACGCTCGGAGAATGCTCAAACCACATTCAAGAATGCCCAAGCTACTCTGGCTAATCGGGTCTCTGGTCATCCTGAGTCCTATTTTTCATTGTTCACCGGCAATAGAGACCTTCCAGAGTCAAAGGCCAAGGTTGATGTACGCCTTGAAAAGCTGAGAGAGCTGTACCGCTTCTCGAAAGTCCTGTTTGACTACATTGGACCTCAAGAATATGGTATGCTGAACAGCGAGAAGTTAGAGATTGGCCTCTTAACAAGTTTGCCATTGCTCAAGGAGATTGTGACGGATTTGGAAGAAAGTATGTTGAAATTGACTCGCCTGCAAGCACGTCACTCGCTAACACAAATACCACAGTGCAAGCATCGGAGGATGCCAAATCATTCATCTACTTCACCAAAGAGTCGCACATCTACACCCTTCTTAACTCCATTCTCGAAGGTGGCGTCCAGACCAAGATCGCACGCAATGCCATCCCTGAACTCGACTATCTCTCTCAGATCGGCTTCGAACTTTACGAGTCACAAAACGAAGCCTCTACTGATGATCCAGAAGGCAGCAACTTCAACTACAGCATCCGCATCACTCTTTCACCTGGTTGCCACGCTTTCGATCCTCTGGACGTTCAGTTGGACAGCAAGCATTGCATTGGCTGCACTCCCCGCAGAAGTTTGACGCCGCATGTCGAATGGAAGGAAGTCCTCGAAACTCTGAGAGCCAAGTTCCACACTGTCAAGTTGCCCAAGAGCTTCTTGGCTGTCAATTTGAGTGAGAAGGTTCCTCAGGCGTTTGCGCCGCAAGTCAAGCAGGAGGAGGCTGCTGGAGATGCAGAGCCTAAGGTGGTGGGTGTGGAGGCTAGTCCTATTGCTCCTGCTCACCAGCCTTAATTGATGGATGGACTGTGTTTCAGACACGGATCGGATATGGCGTTTGGGTAGGGATTATGCAATGGGTTAGATGGGGGTTTCTGCTTCGATAGACTGTATCCAACCATACACGTTTCGCAACACTATCCGATCGTGTCGGACCCCCTCAGTGCGGGAACGCATGTCCGCTCAGAAGCGGTATATGAGATTGCAACTCAGCCTTGTTGTGAGCAGCCACCCCCGCTGTGGCTGCGCTTTGCATGGTGTTCCCACGAACCAGGAACTGCGAAGACCTAGGTCTACGTCGTTCGATGCATCGTTGCAGCATGAGAGCGGAAGCGAACGGTGAGATGTTGCGAAGGAGCGAAGCTCGCGTCACCCACTTCCAAAACTAGCTCGGCATTGGTCAACATCCTCATCAACAACATCGCCAGTCCATCATCGATTTTGCTCCCCTCCATTGCATGCACCGTCAGGACGAAACAAACATAGAGCTTGCCCTGAGGTTCCATACGTCTGTCTTTTCAAGGATCACAGCGAATCGCAAGTATTGACAAGGTCGACATAGGGAATCTGCAAGCCACAAACTGCTCATTGGATGCCTTGCTATCATGTGGGTGTCTTCAATAGCGGGTATAAAGATAGAACATGACTCGAAAGCGAATGGAGTGGCACATGCCTTGTTTCCATCACCATTAGCACCGAGTGCTGGGAAGGAATGACGCCCGTTACCTACGAAAGTAGATCGATTGACAATTGTCATGTCACCACCAGGCATCAACATCAACACAACTTGCTTCTTCCACTTGCCGCGCCACCAGTACTTCTGGTTATCTTTTGGCCCCCAAATCGCTGCACAGCCCGCAGGATCTTGCATAACAAGGCGCTGCTGTCCGTGCTTCGAAGCTGAGTCGACCGCGATAAGTACAGCATGGCGTCCAGTCACTGATCAGTCGCAACGAAATCGTGTGGCATCGAATCGACATTATGCTGGACTCGATCCTAACACACTGGAGAGCACTCTGCATCCTCTATGGCTCACTACTCGCCAGCATCGCATTCGCTGTCGGTCATCACTTGCACAATCAGAAACTCAACAACACTGTGGTATCGACAACGAATGATCTAGCTATAGGTACCTGGACCGGCGTGTCCTCTCAGAATTTCAATACCGCTATCGGCAACACCCTTGCATCCTTGTTCAGAACCTTCTTGTCGATCACGGTCACAACAGCCTACTGTCAGATCGTCTGGCATGCATTGAAGGCCAGAAGCACAAGACTGAACATCGTTGACGCGATCAGCGGCATTCTAGCGAATCCTGTTGGTTTTCTAAACCTTGGAGCATGGAGGAAGTCAGCTCTGCTGTTCCCCCTTGCAATTGCAATCTGGTGAGTCACTTAGAAACAACGCTGAATAATTAGTCCTGTTTCGAGCACTGACGAGAAGCTAGGCTACTTCCCATCGCTCCGATCATCACCCCTGCGACTTTGACAGTCGCGACCGATCCCCAAACCTCACATAACATGGTCAACGTTTCCTCTATCGATTTCAATAGTTTAAATTTCGCGTCCATTGATTTTGGCTTCGGTGATCCATGTGAGTACCGCTATACGGGCCCGCAGCACGAGGTACAGAAAGTCGTCACAGGGGCTGCAGCTCCAGGCGCTGTATTGTCCATACCCGCGCCAAATGATCAGCGAAACGCATCTTATGTCCAACACTTCGCTGCGCCTGCCTTGCAGTGCAGTGACGTGACTGATCCTGTGCGTGGAGAGATTATCTCCAATGTCAATGCTAGCTCTTGGATCAACATGGGATCATATGGTTTCCTCGCTTGGGTTCCTAACAACACATATTCACTGCCTTTTGTGCTGGGAAATCAGGAAGACGAGTCAGGGGCCGCTTCTCTCAGACAAGACACGATAGGGCCAACAGGCGGCGAGCCTCTAACTCTATTCGTTGCCACCTTTCCAAATTACATCAACCCGTCCAGACCAGCTGGGATGGACGCACACTGGAATTATACCGCAGACGCCACTGTGATCAAATGCAGCCTGATGAACGCAACATACTCTCTCTCCTTCAGTTGGACAAACAGCATTCAAGATCTGAACGTTACGGTGGATCTGTCGCAAAACGGCATGTCGTATCCAGATACTGTCCTATGTACTGATTATCTATTTACCAACGATTCTCAAGGAGAGGATGCTCCACATGCCTCGGCACAGCCTCTAACGGACTTCAACAACAGACTCGTCCAGAAATTTGCTTATGCATCAGTCATGGACGCCTTCACGAAACTCTTCGGAGGTTCTATCCCTGTCTCGGGATCGGGCACCTCTACAAACGTGCTAAATACGGTCTTAGGAGATACAGCGGAGCTCCTTGCACTGCAGAAAGCTACTGCCAATAATACAGACCCAGGTTTGCAGGGACTCCCCCCCGAGTATTGGCCTGGTGTCTCGGTCAGTGAGCAAGGAAACGACGCACCGAAGCTGCTTCCTACACTAGAGCTCTTATTCAGAAATGCTACCTTGAGATTAATGACCTCGCCGCTGCTCCAGTCAGTACTTCTATCTTGTTCATCATTCCGAACAGTAACTCGACTGATCACCGAACAGGCCAGATCCTAGAACTCCCTTCTTTCCGCCGCCTGTGAACGTAACAACAACCGTTTATCGCAACGTGTACGCGTACTCAGCTGCGGTGCTGTTGCTTGCGTACGGAACCGCCCTTTTGATCGCCATCGTCACAGTCGTGGCAGGATCTCTAGCTATCTTCTCCAGTGGTGTCTCTTACTCATCCTCCTTCTCCACAGTCTTACGCACTACCTCGCATGCTCTGGTCAGCACGGAAATCTCGCGAGATGATGCTTCGGGTCAAGATCCGCTGCCCAAACATCTAGCACAAGCAACAATCAGGTTTGATCACGACGAGGGACTCAAGGAGGAGGCTTCCAAGCAGCTTCTAGAGCCCAAGGGAGGATTTGAGCTTGGTTCCGTCAGTAGTAGAAGCGAGCGAAATGCGACTTGGTGATGTTTGCTCGAATGAGAGCGATCGTTGTCTTTGCAAGACCGACCAAGGAGCTTCACTTTTCGAAGAGAGCATGTACAACATCTGAGCTTCTGTACGCCTTTTACGTAGTGAAGCGACCTGACAAGATTCAAGACATAAAACCTTCGATGGATCGAGGAAAGTACGAATGAGAAGTTCAGAAGTTCAGAAATTTTGCAATTGGTCCATTACCAAGCAGATGGGACTCGAGCTCCAAATCAGGAAAGCATGACGATATATACTGCCTGCTAGCAGTGGTGGTGATTTTTATGAACTTTTGATCGATTCCAACTCCAAATGAATCAAGGACCATTCTGATTCCATCTATTCGATGGAATGATAGTCGGTTCCAAAGTGACGTGCAGGGTTACTCGCAATTTGGGCATACCAAGATTTTTCAAGCTTCAAAAATATAGCTTGGCCTACCAAGCAGTGATACTAAGCTGAAATGCCATGGATTCTGGAAACTCCATAGAATCAAAGTCTATTTCAACTCCAAATCGATTCCATATGCAAAGTATGGAAACTAAAGATGGAATTCTGTTAGTCGACAACGAGAACCACAAGTATTCTTCTCGTCTCCAAAAGTTCATGCATGCGAGCCGTGTCAAGCCGAATCTCAAAGTTCAGCTCAGCCGCAGCGTCAGCGGCCACCTCAAGACACTCGGCCCCCAAAATGGATGCGGCAGGAGCGCTTCCAGACCAGGAAGCCTCACTACCTAGCATCCAATCATAGCCCAGATTTTTATGATAAGAAAGCAGGCGAGGACCTAGGACAAGGAGGATCCAGTACTAGAAGCCCACGTGGGGCAATGCTGTGGAGGGATCATCGTTTTCCTAAACCTATCACGTCAATGTAGCATGAGAACGCCTGTGCAGTGATCGGGTATGCATTTCCCCTCTCCATGTGCAATAGAATGAAGAATGGAGCCTTCGTAGGGACAACCCATAAGAAGCTATCTTGAAGGCCAGGCTTGTATTTGAATCACGACTACACAATTTAATAGCTTACAATGACCCTTATCTTGGGATGGAGAAGCGGTCAGTCGCAATAGCATGACTGGCTGCAGCTCACAGGGAGGCTTGACCGAAGCAGGCAGGAAGACTCGCAGTGGCTTTCCAGCCTTGCAGGATCAGTGGTGGGCGTTGCCTCGAGTTGAAATTGGCTTGAGCCCCAGTCTTCCATTCCTTCCCTCTTCGACCTTTGACGTTTAGTGACCGATCTTGACAAAAATCCGGAAGCTTGATAAGTACAATCATCAAAATAGGAGAGACAACAAGACGACGACATGGCATTCAGTCATGACGATTACACCGTCGGCTGGATATGTCCTCTTGTCGTCGAGCAGGGGGCGGCCAGGCTGATGCTCGACAAGATACACGGCGATCTTCCTCAAGATCGTATAGATCACAACGTATACACTCTGGGGAGCATCAACGGACACAACATCGTCATTGCGGGTCTGCCTATCATGGGTAACAATTCCGCTGCTTCAGTCGTCGTTCAGATGCGAAACACGTTCCGGTCTATAAGGTTCTGTCTCGTAGTAGGCATTGGAGGTGGCGTGCCTACCATGTGCGAAAACATACCAATACATCTAGGTGACGTGGTCGTGAGCTCTCCGACAGGCAACCATTCTGGTGCTTTACAGTACGATCACGGAAAAGCTAGATCTGGAGGATTTGAACGCACCGGTTGCTTGCAGTCTCCACCCACAGTACTGCTGAACGCCGCCAACAACCTTGCAGTATGTCGAAACACCACCGAGGAAGGAGATCCTCTGGCCGAGAACCTGGAACGAATCGATGTCAGCAAAGAATATCTGCAGATGTACAAATTTCCTGGACGAGACAAAGATCACCTCTATTCCCCACTGTATGTACACGTGGACGCGAACAGCTCGTGTGTGAACTGCGGTTGCGATGCAAGTCAACGAATCACCCGAAGCGATGACAACAAGCGACTTCAAGATGGGGGGCGTTTAGTGGTTCATCATGGGACTATCGCGTCTGGTGAGCTCGTGTTGAAGGACGGTTATCTCAGAGATATCCTTGCAAAACAACACAACATCCTCTGTTTCGAGATGGAGGCTGCCGGGGCTCTCAATGACTGCCCTTGTCTTGTAATCAGAGGGATCTCTGATTACTGCGACTCCCATAAGAATAACATGTGGCATGGCTTTGCAGCTGCTGCAGCTGCTAGCTACGCAAGACAGCTGTTCTTCCACATGCCCCTGTATCAAGTGAAGGCTAAACCATCCGATGAAGGTATGTCCTCCCCCATGACGTCGTCATCAGTCCTTGCAGCTTTTCCATATCATGATCATCTCCAAGTCGGACAACTTACTGATAGACGGGTAGAACTGCAAATAGCGCAGAAGGCAGCCAAGCGCACAGCGATACTCAATTGGCTCTCGTTGACGGACTTCACTTCACAGCAAGCTCAGATCAATAGCTCGCGTCATCCAAAGACCGGAGAGTGGCTTCTACGCTCGACAGAGTTCAAAGATTGGCTTGGAACTACGAAGCAGATTTTGTTCTGCACAGGTATGCCCGGCGCGGGCAAGACCGTGATGACCTCCATGGTCATAGATAATCTGCAGCGAAAATTCCAGGGCAGATCCGACATCGGTATTGCTTACATCTATTGCAACTTTGAGCAACATGATGAACGAGGAATCGATCGTCTTCTAGCAGGGCTGCTGAAGCAACTGCTCCAGCGGAATTCTGTAGTGCCTCGGTGTGTCGAGGACCTTTACAATGACAGTAAAGAGCACAAGCACAATGGGCCTCCCGCGCAGGAGCTGGTGAACCCGATTGTGACAGCCGTCAGCTTATTCAAGAAGACCTTCATCATATTGGATGCTCTAGACGAGTGCCAGTCTTCTCCCAACAGCATGCTTCTCAAGGCGCTATTTGAGATCCATCAGCAGACGGCTGCGAACATCTTTGTAACCTCCAGAAGAGTGTCCCATATCGAGAGAGCTTTTGTCAATTGTGTCTCTATAGACATACGAGCGCGACCGGAAGATCTGACGGCATACATCAAGACTCGACTAGAAGAGCTGCAGGAGTTTGTTCAGGATCGGCCTGACCTACAGAACAGCGTCAGAGACACGATAATCAGCGCAGCTGGTGGAGTGCAAGTCTCGTGAGGTTTCAAGCAAGACGATATCTGACTGCTCGCTCCAGGTTTCTCTTCGCTCGCATACAGATGGATCAGCTGAAAGACTGTCTCACACCCGCCACCCTCAAGCTGTCCCTTGAAAAGATACCCTATGGGCCCGAGGCATATGCACAAATGTACGACAAAACCTTGAAGATTGTTGAGGATCAATCTGAGATCAAAAGAAAGCTTGCTTTCGATGTCTTGTCCTGGATCTTCTACAGCAAAAGAGCTCTCACTACAAGTGAACTGCTGAATGCTGTTGCTATCGAGGTTGGCGTTCCTCATCTCGACCAAGAAAAAACATGTACGATGTCAACAGTCCGAAACGTATGCGCAGGGCTGGTGGTAGAAGACCAGGATGGCTTGAATGTACAACTCGTCCACCATACTGCCAAAGACTTCATGCGCGATCGCCAACCCAAATGGTTGTCCGATAGGTCGGCCAAAATAGCTCGAGCGTGTGTGACTTATCTGTCACTTGACACTTTCAGTAAAGGACCATGTCCTAGTGACGAGACATACAAGCAACGCTTAGTCGACAACCCTTTCTTCGACTACGCTGCATGGTACTGGGCACATCATGTTCGGGAAAATGCTTTACAAGATGATGAAATCATTATGAGCTTCGCTTCGAAGCAAGCCAACATGGCCGCCGCGGCCCAAGCCAAGATGGGTCGAATGATCAGGGCTCAACAGCCTCGACACAGTCACAAACTCTTTGGAGGAATGGGAGCTGGGCACCTGCTAGCACGTTTGGGCCTCCACATCACGTTGAAACGATTGCTCGAAGATGGGATGCATCCAGATGCCAAAGACGAGCATGGCAGGACCGCACTTTATCATGCCGCGACGGAGGGCCATGTGGAGGTCATCGCAATGCTTCTACAGAACAAGGCCAATGTCAATACACAGGGAGGACCTCTCGACAATCCACTACGAGCTGCTGCACACTCAGGTCACCTTGAGATTGTAAGGATACTGCTAGATCACAAGGCCGTCGTAGACCTTCCTGATGCAAAAGATGCAAAATCATTCACCGCTATCCGCTCCGCGATAGTGATGGACCGAAGGGATGTTGTACGACTGCTACTTGAAAGAGGAGCGAAGCTCAATCCGAGCGAACCAGGAATTGAGACACCACTCATCACAGCCATCAACCATGATCGCCGAGAGATTGCGAAGTTCTTGCTTGACAAAGGAGCCAGTCCCGACGGGGCTAATACTGTAGGAATTGACTCCCCCTTGGTAGTCGCCTCGAGAATGAATCGTTTGCAGATTGCAAGGCTACTGCTAGAAGCAGGAGCCGCAATCAACAAGACAAGTGGAAAGGGAGCTATCACACCTCTTGCAGCCGCTGGAGAGAAAGGACATTTCCACACTGTAAAAGTGCTGCTTGAATACCGTCCCAATGTCAACATGCTAGTCGGCGACACTAAGACGACAGCACTTCTGGTGGCTTCTGAAAAAGGCTTTGTCGGACAAGCTCGGATCCTCCTAGATGCGGGAGCATCGGTCAACTTGGCCGCCGGCAGAAAGAAACGGACACCACTCATTGCCGCTGCAGAAGCTGGTCTGATTGAAGTGGTGAAGCTGCTCATCGAGCGACGTGCAGATGTTCACGCTCGAGACACATCGTTGATGTCTGCATTACATCATGCTACGACCAAGGGCCACATCGAAATTGTCAAACGCCTTGTCCAAGCCGGTGCCAGTATATCGAATCTCGACGGCATCGGTAGAGACGCCATTATGTGTGCCTCAGGCCACGCACGTGGACACTCAAGGACACACTTTCCCACAACCGTCCAATTAGGCACCCTCTCTATGCAGCCACTTTTCAAGGTCATTATAGATCAGTTCATCTACTGCTGGCCCACGGAGCTGATGTGAATACAGCGGGAGAGGACGAGAAAACACCACTAATGATTGCTATCGAATTTCGCTTCTTGGATCTCGTTAAGAGGTTGATTAGCGCTGGTCCGGACGTCAATGCAGTTGATGGCTCGGGATGGACAGCTCTTCACTTTGCCGCCGTACATGCCAACATGGAGCTCTGGAATATGATAGTCGACGCAGGGTGTTCATTAGAAACCCCTGACAACCAAGGATGTGGGCCCTTGTTTTACGCAAAACATCGTGGTTGTGAACCCATAGTCGAAGATATCCTGAGAAGGTTAGAGAAGGATAAAGGCAGCAGACCAAGCAGATGAGCGGTTGGACGATCTTGTAATTACCCTCGTGTCCCTACATCGAGATTATCTGGCGACTGTAGTGGGACCGGCAGATTAGAGAATTTGATTGTCACCTCTATGAATTGCTCTTTGAGCTTTCTGAGCCTGATGCAAAGCAACCAGTATCTAAAGCCAACTCTCGACCAATGTGGCATGGATATGAGTGCGAGCACTCGACTATATCAGCATTGACTCTAAGAGGGTGAGGTTTAGACATGTGCGCCAGGAAAGCATACACAAGTGCTGTGGTGCTTTTGACTCAACATAGATTGCACCCTATTGCCTCTGCTCGACGCGATCTAGCCCGGCGCAAACGAATCTTTGCTTCATTCCAAAAGCTCAGGATGGATGATCAATAGACTATCAGACATTAAAAGGCTGCGATGTTCACGCGGTTCAGGATATTTTCTCACAGCGTGGTTTGCGGGCTGCGTGGCTTCCACAATCTGGCATGGTCGCAGTTACTGTCTCAGCATCGTTCGGTGATACGAGTCAGCGCATTGGACACAATGAGTATGAGTTAACATTCCAAAGACGGGACGATGCGAAACGACCCTGCACCATTGACTATGACTTGATCGCACGCGTTGTACCGACATCCTGGTCTGGGGGCTTTTTGCTGACTGCAGCGTACAGCGGCCTTGGGGGCCACGACAACACATCTTTGACCGGCGAGGCTGATAGTCATGAGCATCAGCTGTACTATAGTTTTCTGACCTTCGAATATCACTGGCATTTCCGTGGATTAGATTATCCATGTAAGAACTGTTTGCAGTTGGGACAAGGTTCAGTTCCACGGAGCTTGGTTTGACAAGACGTCGATGTTGACAAAATCAGTCTATGTTTTAAGGATGCCGAAACCAGTGCGAAAAACGTTCTTCATGGATGAATGATCTAAACTTTCTATGTTATCCCTTTCCAATGCAAATGCCGTCCTAGTTGCGCCAGATGTGCCTTTTTCATTGATTTTGAACCAGAACCACAATGTTTTCATTGCCTTCTTAGGTGAGTTTCGTGGTCGAGTTAAGCATGTGTAGGGGTACCTGAGCTTCTGCATCACTTCCTTCACTCCCTGCATTTTCTTCGATCGTCTTGTTTTGCTTCGAAGATCGCCAGATATATATTCTTGCCGCAAAGAACAAGACTGCTAGTACGGCGACCACAACGGCATAGGGTATATTGTACTGTGACCGCTGGCCCACGATGGTGCCTAGTGGCGCGTTGATGATACCCAACACCAACACCAGTGGCCCTAGGTACAGATGAATCTTGCCGAGCTTGGTCGCTCTGCGTGTGCGTTTGTAGATGACGTGGTGCACGGTACCAAGAATTAATTGAATGGCGACGCCAACGAACACAATCAGACCAACGATCTGATGAGCGGTATTATAGTTCTTTGTCTTTGAAGAGGGCAACATCAGCAATGGAACCATACGATGCGAAGCTCGAACTTACTCTGTTGTATTCCGTCGAGATGTAGACGCCAGTTCCTAAGCCTATGATGACAAGGATGGATGCTGCCAGCTGAACCATGTAGTGGACTCTGACACTGATAAAGCGCAAAAGCAGTGCACCTAGAGGGAAAACGAGAACGAATGCGAGACACATGACAACGGCGTGTATAGCACTTCCAACGTCGTAATCGCTAGAGACGCCATAAGCTTCAGATGCACCGCTGCGGATCCACGCACCATTGTCGCCGTTGGCGGTAGGTGCAGCATCTGATACTGCCTTTGTCATGTCCATGGTGAAACGTCCATAGACGACATGTCTCTGTATCGTGGCTGATGGCGAACCGCCATTGGAGCGGGAAAGTTTTGGGCCCAGAGCAAAGATGAAGGGCTGTTCGTTCGAGCTCATGTCGATATGATGTTGCATCCAGGAAGAACTGTTCTGATAGTGTGCATCCACCGTGAAGAAGCCGTTTTCGTGGCTTGCGTTCGATTCTGGGTCCATGTTGCTCATGTATTTTGGCTCGTTTTCTCCAGTGCTGTATCTTGTGCTCAAGGTGGCGCCTTTTGATCTAGTCAGTCTGGTACATTTTTTGAATACCGCACTGGTGACAGTAGTGCTGACGAGCTCGGCACGCAGTCACTCACCATGTTTTGTCTTGTCGCCATAGACAATGAACATCATCGAGTCTTGCATTTCTGTGCCAGTGCCGACAGCGATCCATGAATGCTTGGAGGTTCCTGCGAGATATAATGCGAGGCTGCCATTCGTCGAAGCGCTCATGGAGAAGACCAAGTCTGGCTGTCCAGCAGAGCCATGTGTAAAGACTGGTAACGACACATTTTGGGTTGTGTCGCGTGACAAATTACTTGCCAGAGCACCAATGCTGCACTGAAGCAATGTGAAGACCAGATATTCTATATATTGCAGATCAACCGGTTAGTCAGGTACAATCTGGAAATTGAGCATGATATGCAACGCACTGTACAGATTCATTGGTTATGTCTCAGAGATTCTCTATGATCTGCGAACTCTGGTTACTAGAAGTGTGGGATCTGTTCACTCTTTTATTGCTCACGTCCGGGAATACCGGGGGATCCGGGGTGGAGTGAGACGCGTCATGTTATACGTTGCGAGTCAAAACAATGCATACGAGAAAAGTATGTCGGCCGTTCTATCTCGACTGTCCGCATGGATGGTAAGTGACATCCGCTGACCAAATCTCAGACGCTGATTGGCCACATTGCAGTTTAGTGTTTGGCCATCTCCTATTCCCAAAACCAACGTCGAAGCACCTCGACTATCCTGGTGCCTGAATATCAGAAGCAGTTTCTTGTTTCGGCACAGATTGCCGCACGCTGTCGCGACGACTTGCTGCAGAATGTAACATACTTGATTACCTATCAAACGCTTATGATTGGCTGTATAGCTGGTGACCACCACCCATCCCTGCTTATGCTTGTGCCCACTACTGCAGCGACATCACGAATATCAGCCTCGTAAAGTCACAATAGCAGGTAGGTAGTAGGTACACCGCTTGATATCTTGGAGCGTTGGAATTGAATCAGACGTGTCAGCGTACTGCCAGGCATTGAACAAGCGATTAGTATAGCAGGTTCTCATACTTTCAAGTAACAAGAGGTCCAGGAGCAACAGTCTTGAATCACGTTTTGGCACAGTAAGTTTGGTCTTTTAAGCTAGTGTACCGTGCCGATATGAGGCAGCGATATGCTTATCGTCCTTGTTTTCGACGAGGCACTCGAAGAGTTGTCTCAAGCCGTGCCGTTCGAGCACGAGAGGCGTTTCTTATGGGCCACATGCGTCTGCAGTTGAGTGAGTGAGTGAGCAAGTGAGTGAGCTAGAAGCATAAAAGAGGGCTGGCATCACCTCTCTGAAGCACCTGCTTTCACTTCTCCAGAGTACTTGCCTTGTTTTCCACACAATATCTGCCTTTACCTCCTCAAAGCATCAGTGTTTGATTTCTTGTAACGCATCTCTCAATCTTCTAACGTGCCTGTCCTTTCGAGGCTTCTTGTTTCACACTTCTCTTCTTCATCTCTTATCTCCTTCAACATACTTCCACCATGTCGTCCCCAATCAACACCGAAAAGCACATCACCAACAACGACCTCATGCGCAATTTCATCATCGGCTTCAGCGATGGCTTGACTGTTCCCTTTGCCTTAACCTCCGTAAGTCTCCAAATCACCCATAACACCAGACATATACTTACTCATGCCAGGGCCTATCATCCCTCGGTTCCTCACGTCTCGTCGTTCTTGCCGGACTAGCAGAACTCTTCTCCGGCGCCATCAGTATGGGACTATCGTCTTTCCTCGCCGCCTCAACAGATGCAGCACAATATGCAGTAGAAATGGCGCGCGAGAAGACAGAAATTGAAGAATGCCCGTTGGAAGAAGAACAAGAAATCTACGACATCTTTGCAGAGTATGGGATTGAAAGGTGTCATGTGTTTATGGTTGTGGAGAGGTTGAAGCAGGATCCTGAGATGTGGGTCAAGGTAAGCTTCAAGATCCCAAGGAAGTGTGTTTGCTGTGTGATCGTTACTGAGGTTTTTCTTGCATCTAGTTTATGATGGACTTTGAACTCAAACTCACAAAACCCAATCGTGCTGGCGCCTGGATCGAGGGTTTAGTGATGGGATTGTCGTATCTACTAGGTACCACATCTCCTTCCTGTCTGTATCACGTTTCGTCACTGACACAGCATTCACAGGTGGTATCTTACCAATGATCCCCTACTTCGCCTTCAAGCGCACCAACGATGCACTCTTCACCTCCATCGGCATCACTGTTGTAATCCTGATCGTATTCGGATACGGCAAATCCGCTATTGTCGGAAACCCGAAGAAGGATTCTATTCTCAGTGCTTGTTACACACTGATTGTGGGTGTTGTTGCAGCAGGAACGAGTTATGGGATTGTGAGGGGTTTGGATTCTGCAAATCCTGTTAGGGCGTAGATGTCTTGGGGAATTAGGTGGTAATGACGATATTGCAATTTAGGAAGTGCTGATTTCTCAGGCAGAGAGCACTTTGGAGTCTTTGTTTTCTGCGTACAAGAGTTTTTGACTACGTTAATGTGCGACCATCGATTGGTAATATATTCGTGCATTGAGATTAGCCATTACTTGTAAGAGATACTGGATATCACTACGCTATGAAAACAAAAATAACAAAAAAACAGAAATGCTGCGCGCATGCCCGCGGCTGGGGGCCAGAGACCACAACCCCTTCCCTCCTCATGCCATTCCATCCTCCATGCACCCACCTATTCCCCTTCTCCTCCATGCACCAACTCACGCACTCACCCTCCTCCTCCACCGCCTACGCAGCAATCATAGTAGCAGCCTTACTCATGAAATAATCTTTGCCCTTCACCATAGCAACCATAAAGCTAAAAGGCACAAAACTTCCAATCTGTCCCGTTCCAGTCTTACTCCCGATCGGCACAAAAACCATCAATTTGTCGCTCGCATCATACGTCTTGGGTGATCCAGTCTTGGTAATCGCGTTTTTGAGATTGTTGGCCACGACGGGGATCTGGTCGTTGATCTTGAGGTAGTAGCGTTGTTTGTAGTGTGTTGCGTCGCCCAGAGCGTAGACGGAACCGTCGGAGATGGAGGATACGCGCATGTTGCGGTCGACTTTGATCCAGCCTTCTGCGTCGAGGGAGGAGGGAGGCATGAAGGAGGTGTTTGCGATGTTGCCTGCTGCCGAGATGACGAGGGCTGCTTCGAGGGTTTTGCCGTTGTCGAGGTGAACAATGGATTTTCCATTTTCGTGTGTTGTTTCGTTGACACGAGCAGAAAGAACAATCTTCACACCCAAGTTTTCGAGACTGGTGTGTGCGGATTTGGCAGCAGAGGCTTTGAGGTTAGGAAGGACTTGGGCGTGCGAAGAGATCAGAGTGACTTTGGCTCTGGGGTAGGCTTGGGCGATTTCGCCAGCACTCTCCACTCCAACGGGTCCAGCACCGACAATAACGATACTGTCAGCAGCAGCAACTCTCTTCTGCGCTTCCTCGACTTTCTTGCCAATATCCGCTCCAGTAGTCTTGAAAGGAATGGCTTCCTGACCCACAGTCCCCGGCGTCGTAGATCCAGACGCAACAACCAAATAATCATAAGAAACCTCTTTTCCACTTTCCAATTTCACCACTTTGGCACTCGTATCGACTTCTTTGGCGTAATCCTGCACAAAAGTAAATCTGGTAGCGGGATATTGCTTGAATTTGTCCATGATGGGGATTAGGTATTGGTCGGCGCGGGCTTGCTTTGGCTTTGCGATGATGCGCGGCGCGGCAATGTTGTAGTAAAACACATCGGAAGGGTCGATCAGAGTGACCTTTGCATTGGGAACTTGTTTGAGGATTTGGTGTGCGACTTTTGTTCCTGCGTATGAGCCGCCGATGATGATGACTTGCGACATGATTGATTGATGGTGATGTTTCGAGGTTCTGTTGGGTTGAGAGGATCCACGCGCTGGGTAAGATTTCAGGTCGGGGGGTCAATAGCCGAGTGTGAATGCCACAAAGACTCGTTGCGGAGAGAAAAGGCAAGCGCTGGATAGCGGTATAGAGAATGTGAGAAGCTGTCGGGGAATACCTAACTATTTATCTCATGCAGTATCCAAGAAAAAAGTCCGTAGGGTGAAACTCTTTCTGTGTCGCGCGCGACAACAATCGTTCGGGATGAGGATTGGCGCCCCCCGGTTGACTGCCCGATCGTTTGGTTCCGGATCGGCTTCGACTCCTTTCGCGCTCACAGTACACATACTTACAGTCAGCACGCGAAGCAGAGCGCCGCGATTAGCAAATCCACGTTGCCAAGCTGCATCAGGGCTACGAAGGTGTGAGTAGGAAAAGAAGATTGCGAAGAGTAAAGATTTGAAAGATTTGGTTGTGTTTCGCTGTTTTTGGGTCCGAGTCGGCGCGACGGGAAAGCCGAGGATTGGTAATGCATCATAGACAGCGCCGGGCGCCCGTTGCTCTACGATTTTCTTCTCACTCGACAACATGATCTGGCGACCCAAACCATATTCATATGGTCAATATTGAACTGTGCAATTCCGATTGATCTGTCGACTCTACGCGTATTATAATGAGCCACCTCTTGGCCATGAACATTTCCCGATCGCATGCGTCAACAGTCACCACCACCACACACCTTCACCACGTCAAGCATACGTCGCGAAAAACTTGACACTCCTTCCCAGCCTCTCATAAACAGGCGGATTCTTTCCCTGTAATCCACGCCACGAATACTGACCATTGCCCTGCTGGAAAAGTCTGAATCCACATTTTTGCTCTGTGTCGTATTCCAAATGACACCAGGGCGAGTAATCAGCACCAGAGATAGACAAACCCAACAATTCGCCTTTGGAGACTGTGGTATTGGTTGTTACGGGTACGGTAACGGTGTCACAGGTATAGGAAGTTTGGTTTGCGGAAAAGGATGCAGAGCCAAGGGGTGTCCATTTGAAGGAAGGAGTGAAGAGGTCATTGACAGACGAGAGTTTGAACACGGTAAGCGAAAGCGGCACCGTCTGAGCTCCCCTCGCCACATTCAGAGAAACACTCTTGAGTGTGCCGCTTTTCGCTGCCGTCCAAGTCTGATACAAGATGAAAGAGTCGGAATCGCAGACGGGGGTATATACCGCCAGTTCCGGCGTCACATCTCCTGCTTTCGTGGCATTGCCTGTTGCAACTGTTCCATTGCCTTTGGTAAACGCAACGGGAAAAGTTGCAGTACTCGAGCAATCGAGATCTTTCGCACTGCCATCAGCATTGAACGTCAAAGGCTGGAAGATATGGCCGCCGAATCCAGTACGCGGACCTCCGGGGACAGTAGTCGAGTGCCAAACATTGGTGACAGCACCAGTGGTAGGATTAGTCAAAGGAAGCACACCCTCCACCTGTCCATTGCAAGAATATCCCTCCAAAATCTGACGCGTCCAAGGTCCTTGGATAGAATTCGATCGATACAGCAGAGCAATCGATCCATTGCAATACCCACAAGTGTTGGAAGCAGCAACATAAAAGCTATTTCCCTGTTTGAAAATATCTGGACTTTCTGCTTCGTTATCGATGAGATCGTTTGCACCGGAAACAATCGGCCAGCTCTGTCTCGTCGTATTCATGAAATCCGGCGTCAACTTGCCGACATGCATATTCTGGAAAATCGGAGGCCAGATATTGCCAGCCCTCTCGTCTTTAAAGTTAAGCGCCGAGAAAACGATATAGCCAACTCCATCAATGACTTCAACGGTAAAGTCTGCAGGTTGCAAGCCATCAAATGCAGGATCGATGAGTGCTCTCGCAGCAGAAAAGACAAAAGGACCCGTTGGCGAAGTAGACGTTGCAACCGCATAGCCAGGTGCTCCAGCATTGGCCCAAAGAACATAGGTCTTGGTGTTTGTGTTGTACAAGATATGAGGACGACCACAACCTCCAGAAGCAGCGCAAGGATTGTTTTTGCCTGCAGGATCAAAGAGGAATCCTTCATATTGCCTGTGTTACCCCCAAAAGTCAACAACCTTTCCCCACCTCTGACGAAATCCCTTCTGGATGCAAGAACTCCACTCACCAATTCACAAGATCCACACTCGAATACGACTTAATCCCAAACGCAACCCCGGTCTCCGAGAACGAATTGCCGTAAAGGTAGTATTTTCCATTGAAGTTATTGACTTTGGAGCCATAGGCATCGATCTGTCTGCCATCCGTATCAAACAGAAACCTCCTGTTATTGTCGAAAGTGACAGAGGCAGAAACGGCTTTTGTGTTTGCGGCGGCACCGCAGAGAGAGGCCAGAGCAGTCAAGGCCGGGATTAGAGATGTGAGTTTCATGGTTGAGATCCAGGCGGGAGGTTGGTGTCCAGAAAATGGCAAGAACAACACCCTCACAGAACAAGAGACCTTTATATACCCTTCCCATCCTCACCTCCAATCCTCTGCGTTTGACATAAAGTACCCTTAGATAAACTCAAACCCCCCTGTCTTCTAGCCTTACTTACTACCACATTCAATTAAACCCCTCTCATCGGTATGTAGAACCACCAAGAACGGCAGGCTAAGACCTCTCTCCATGCCGTGTGTATACTCATCATCCCCACAAAGACTTTCGCGAAAAAAAGGTCAGCCCACCACCAAAGAGCACCCATGAATTCACCTAAACAGGCCAGATGCAACAGAGTTTGAGGCCATCACTCCTACAATATCGGCTATTTTGTTCTCCCCACGGTATGATCCCCACACGTTCTCGGCCGAGATTGAAGTTAGTTCCCCACAAGAATGACCTCTCGCAACGGTCATGAGGTGACCCGAGCCCTAATTCCGAGCGTTAGGGCATGGTATACAAGCGTGGCGTGTTCGAGCAAGGTTTGTACAAGCGAGATTACCCGATGAAGCATGATGGGAAGGAAAGTAAGGATTGCATTCGTCGCCGAAATGTGAGAATAGAGTTCGATCTCGACCTCTGAATGCGAGAAAGAACGGTAAAAGAAACAATAAAGGTATATCTCTGCCAGAAAACGAAAGAAGAACACCATGCGCGCACCGGCGCCATGCTTTGATAGTCCTTCAGAAGACACTAGACCCACCCATTTGACGCCAGAACAAATCAGACCGTATATTACTTCAGAAGGTTGGCAAACACAATCACCTTCTCCATCTCAAGTGCCCCATTTCTACCCGAAACAGCAACAACCTCGACCTCGATTCTGTTGACACCAGCGTTGAGAGCCGTATCGTAGACTATTTTCCTATCCGCAATTTCACCACTCATGAAGTCGCGGGTGGTGCTCATGAGGCGAACATTGTTGATGGTGACAAACAGCTTGTATTGCCGTTGCATAAGAAGACGTTGTGAGACGGTGGGGATGATGCTGATGTAATATTGGGCGGCAGGAATGGCCATGGTGATGGACTGCTGAGTGAATTCGTTGGAGGGTGGAACGTCTAGACGGAAAGGCTTAGGGTTATTGAGTTGCGGATGTGCCGTGATGACAACACTCGGCAATAGAGCTTCGGAGACAGGCTTGGAGCGAGCGAACTTGTCGATGAAGGTTGGTGGAGGCACGTATTGTGGTACGTGGGGAACGTGGGGTAGCATGGAAGGGTGTGGACTGCCACTGATGGCACGGACAGAAGGCGGCGGGAGCATGGCATTGGCCGTGCCAGGTCTAGGGCTCTGCTTGGCGTCTGGAGCAATGCTTTGTGGGCGGACTGTAGCAAGTGAGGGAGAGGCAGCGACAGACTTTTCCGTCTTGACCGCTGTCGTCGTCGCGACTGGGCTTGATGCTGTGACGGCGGTTGCGGTTGCCGTGGCCGGTACTTGCGAGTTGGATCGTGATGCAGCAGCGCTGCTTGCAGTTGTGCCATTGGTGACTGTCTCTTCCTTCTTGTCGTCGGCAGGGGTGCTTCGTGGGGCTGGCGATCCTCTAGCACCAAGGTGTAATACAGGCTTTGGTCTTGGGGCGTTGAGCTTGATCTTCGGTTGTGTGGGCTCGTCGACTTGCTTCTTTGCAATGGCCAGGCGTTCCTTGAAGAGATCCTCAAACTCGATTGACAAGTTAAAGATGTCACTCCCGTCCTCGTTGTAATCCCTTGCATTGCGCCAGATGTATGAAACCTCGTCTTCGAAAGCATCCCACGTCTTGAAATCGGTTTGCATTGTTGCGGGCCCACGACTATGTTGTCCTCGTACTCTCTTACGAACAGAAGTGAGCGAAGTGGGTTTCTTGATGATGTTGTAGTAGTCGGTCAAGGTTCGAGGAGGTAGCGTGACGAAGGGCTGGAAGATTTCGAGTCTGCTTTATTGTTAGCAGTGACAAGTGGAGCTATGTCTGGAGTGACTTGCTCTTGATCAGTGTGGCTGATTAGACCGTTGATGATGTGTTCTTGGGCTTGTTGGAATGTCTTGCCAGTAAAGTCTGCCGGGTCCGAGTCGTCTTGAACGAGCGCCGGGCTCGACGCGGCTGGAGGGGCAGCTGATGACTTGCGATCGCGACTAGCCTTGAGAGAAATAGTGATCTTCTTTGGTTGCTCGCTGGCCTCGCGGGTCGGAGGGGCTGAGGAAGCAGTGGCATCGTCGTCGCCGCCAGGGATCGGGGTGGGGACAGCAATGTAGTTGGGGTCCTTGTAGGCCGGGTTGTGCTTGGTCATGAAGTTGGACAAGGCCTTGCGAATGCGCTCGGCGTCTTGGTAGACGGTCGACTTGTCGTCATTGTACTGTTTTGCATTGGCGACCATGCGCTTGATGTCGCTTTCGACGGTGCTGAGGGTGGGGTATTCATGGCGCTCGAGCTTGTTCTGGGCAGCTGTGTCAGATGGTGAGATGGCTGAGTGTGATAGAGAGAGGATCGTACTTGGACAGTCGAGATGGAGATGGGTAGTTTGATGGTGCGATAGTAGTCGGGCAGTTCTTTCTGGAGCGTCGAGTGTCAGCGCATGCAGCGTGGTGGGAGAGGATGGGACATACCTTGCTGGGCAGGTCGATAAACAGGTCGGCAATCAAGCGGCCACTGCGACGGGGTTAGACTAGATGAGGGTGTTGGCGGACAAACTTACGTCTTGTCTTTGGCCGACTTGAGGTGGTCGATAAACTGCAGGCCGATGGTTGTTGTCGTCTGCGGCGTCTCGTGTTCCTGGAGGATCGAGTCGTCAGTCAAGAGTCTGGTGCCAGGGAAAGTCCAAGCGTTCGCGTTCTTGACGGTCGCAGTCAGTGGCAGCGGAGCGGCGGGCCACCATGACGGTGCTGCTTGGGGACCCCAGTGCAGAAGCCTCGCCATAAGTCCACAGTCCACACCTCGACGCTGCTTCAATCTCGTCTTGCACTCTGTCGCCAACCCAAACACTCACCAGTCTGGTCTTTTGGCGCTTGCTTGCGCTGTTCTCGACTTTGGGCGATGCGGCATCGGTTGCTTTGCGCTTGCGGTTGCGGTCCATGATTTTGGTGTCTGTGTTGTCGCGTAATTCTCAGCTGCACTGCACAATGCTTGCTGTCCTTCCAAAACGAGCGCTGCTGTGGTCGGTCGTGCCTGCCGAATTCGATATCTTTGGACTTGCGCGTCGCGCGTTCCCTCTGTCGCTCACAATGCTGCCACTCAAGCCGTCGCTCGGCACGGGCCACCCGACACGTGATTTATTGAGGAATCTATTGTTACTTGCTCTACCACAATCTCTCTGACTCTGTTGTCTCCAATATTGTCTGCTGTTGAAGAACAGTCGCTGCATTCATGTGACCGTCCAAAGTTTGCACGTCTTGGATCTTGAGTGATTGCATACCGGTGCCGTCAGGAAGCTTCCCCTCGACCTCTTTTCCACCAGCGAACATCATCTTGAACATCATGAACCACAGGCAGCAAACTTCTTCAGTAAAAACTGTATCAACACATTCCATTTTCAATGTCTTAGGAATGTTTCTTGGCCTTGTGAGCAAATTTGCCTGTCAAGTAGCAATCGTCGCTCTCCTCTCCTGTAATCCCAAACGCCATGCCAAGTAAGAAGAAACACGTCCCACGCTGGAAAAAAGTCATTGCAATCCCTTTACTTGTTCTCCTTTTCCTTGTCGAAAGTGCCTGAAGAAGCAATCTTTTGTGCCTCTTCATCGGCCTTCATCTCACGCACCTTTGCCATAACAACCTCACGGAAGATGGCTCCCTTGGCAAGCTTACTCAGACTGCGCTTGTGCGTCACTCCCTTGTCTTCTGGCACTTTGAGTCCGGCTTCCAGAGGCTTCTGCTCCTTGTTCGCCAGTGCTGCACCTGCAGCCTCCTTCGCGCCTGCAGGCACATCTCCAGCCTGTGGTACGTCCTCCTCTTCATCCTCCTGCATCTTGAGTGCCTCGATACGGTTGGCCAGTTTGACCAGTTCGATACCACGCTTCAGACGAGCCTTGGCCATGTATGCCTTGATCTCAGGCAACAAGTTGTGGTCGGTTGCACCCTTGCCGGCGATCCATGGGTTTTTGAGTGCTTGCTGTTGCAAGTGTTAGCTTTTCCAAGCAGTAGTATAGAATATCCAAACATACTGCACTTGTGGCTCTGTTCTCAGGCTTGGGCACCAGCAGAGTCATGATGAAATCCTTGGCTTCCTTACTGACATCCTTCCAGTAGCGTTCGTGGAAGACAACTCTGCCGTGCTTGGTCTCTTCGATCAAGTCTGTCAGGTTTTCGCTGCGGAAAGGCGAGTAACCACAGAGAAGGGTGTAGGTAATGACACCGAGCGACCACATATCGACAGGCTTGCTATGTCCCTTCTTGAGCATGACCTCGGGTGCTGCGTAACCAAAGGAACCAGCCATGGTCTTGAGAACGCCGTCAGGGCTGTCGAGATGTTTGGCGATGCCAAAGTCTGCGAGTACCAGAGTCGAGTCTTCGGCCTTGGTGAGGTATAGGAGGTTTTCAGGCTTGAGATCTGCACCAGATGGTCAGCATTGAGCAGAGAGTTGAGCTTGTGCCTCGGACTGACCGCGATGGACGACGTCGTTCTGGTGGAGGTAGTCGACGGCTTCCAAGACCTGTCTTATGGTTCCAGAAGCGTCCTTTTCGGTGAAGCGACCCTTTTCGCAAATGCGGTCAAACAACTCTCCACCAGTCGCAAGCTGTGTCACGATGTAGTACTTGTCCTGTGTTCCCACGTCAGCTTCTGCTGCAGATTGAACCATCTCTTGTGCATCTCACTCTTGACTCGAACCAATCGAAGAACTTGACAATGTGGGGGTGTTGAAGGCGTTGGAGCATTTGCAGTTCGTCGTAGACCATCTGATCGTTGCCTTTGACGTTCTTCTTCAGGATGATTTTGACGGCGCATTTTCCTTGGGGTGATTCTGCTTCTCTGACGATGCCGTAGGTGCCAGCTCCGAGGGTCTTGCCAAACTTGTACTTGGCTCTGTGGTTGCGACGTCAGTGGGAGAGGGTGCAGGTAGCGCAGTGTTGGACAAACTTCTTGTCATAGCTGTCGGGCTGGCCGTGGAGTTTGTTGAGCATGCTGGTGACTATACCGGCGACTTGATTAGAGGAATGCTTGGAGCAGGTATTGTAGGGAGAAGATGATGGACGTCAGGTTTGAGGAGGATGTAAGATGGTGTATGAGGCAGAAGCAACAAGGCAACAGCTGATACTGTGCAAATCGCATCTTCGGGCATGGCAGGGAAGGAGCGATTGGCAGGACTTACAACTCATGGTCGCGGTCTGTCAAGCGCTGATGCTGCGCTGCGTTAAGTAGGGAAGATGAGCGTCGACGACAGAGATGGGCACGATGTTTGTCGCAAGCTTTATACAAGGAACAAGCGGGAGCAAAACTCGACAGAGATAGATTGGAGAGGAAAGAAGTCAAGGAGTAATCTACATGTCGCGTATCTGTAGTGAGGGCAGTCTCACTCATCGCTCGGCGGGCTGGACCCGGCGTGGCAGTGCGTGGGGCAGAGGCTGAAAGAGGGAGAGCTCAAATGTCACGGCGGGCTGTGCAGAGTTTCAGCTTTTTGTTGAAACAGAAAGTCATTTATTGTCCTGCTATTTTTGCGTCTGCTTGCATAGCAGGCCTGCGTGTTGCAATTTTCGGCATCTCGACAGCAATGGTATCCTTGTGGAGGAATCGTCTTCAAGGAGGGGTTGCTTTGGGCTCAAAAACATGTGAAGCTCCGCCTCCAGCTTGTGAGGCTCCAAGGGTCAGGGTCTTGTGTTGTTGCTTTGTGTTACGTGAGACATGTCAATCCCAAGCACGACACGTTGCAATGTCCATCAACTGGGGCCTGCGAGATGCAGATTGATCTTGTCCATGTGCCAGCATTGATCTTCTTCTGGCTATCACAGCATGATCGCGCAAATCATGTCTTCCCCCGAGCTGTCGCGTGGCTTCGAACCGCCGAAGAGCTTGCACTCGTCTGGAGCATAGCACTCGGTCGCGTGAGATGGGCAACGCTGTTCCTGCCGCCGAAAGCTACACACACAACAGGTAGGACTAGACGGACATGATCGAGCTGAACGCTCCTCGAAGGTTCATGCAGCAGTGACCTTCGGACTTCCAAGGAAGCTGCAATGGACGTCATCTGGGTACAAGAGCGGCCCGGCTCTGACGTTTTGCTGCTGACGAACAAACACAAACCTGATTGATATTGCCCTGTATTTATATGGCTGCAGACAAAGATCCCCGCATCCGAAAAACCTCTATATCCTCTTCGTCCAACTCATTCATCCTGACCTGTCAACACTGGCTCCACGTCGCCCTCAATCGTCTACCTTTCAGAAGACGATTCTCTCCTACACAATCCCTCCGTGCTCGTTCATCACCACAGACTCCAGAGCGTGCTCCTACACCCCCGCCTCGACCACCATCTGTCATCAGTGAACAAGTCACTTTTTCCATCCAAGTCCCCTTCACTCCTCAAGACAATCGGTCGACAAAATCGGCAGCAATTGCAGAACCTGTCATTGGAGCTCGCGCAAGCACTCTCTCTCTTCCAGGCGCTCCAGGCGAACACCTCATCAACAGCCGTAGAGAGCTCTACAACTCCGACTAGGAAGTCAATCGTCGTCAAAACTCTCAGGCGCAACAGCTCCGACAAGATCAGCAGAACGAAGAAATCCAGAGGCTTCTTGCAAGAATCGAGTTCATTCGACAACATGGCCGCCAGCACATATCTCGCAGTCCTCGTCGCGGTCGTCGCCTTGATGGCCGCCGCTGTGTACATGTTCGGTATCCCGCCCCAGTGGAAGCGCGCAATGGAGGACAAGGCCCTCGAGACAATGGGCGAGAACAAGGCCTCTTACTTGGTCAAGGGTATGCATAGATTACTCTACTCAGTGTCTATATCTTGCTGACAATACTCTCTCTCTCTCACAGATCAAATCAACTCCCTTCCCGCGTCCGATCAGAAGGACGTGAACAACATCAAGTCAGGAGTCGGCAATCTCGTAGGGGGAGCACTCCAGAATCCTCTCGGCAAAGAGGTAGGACAAGCGGGAGACACTCTTACTAGTCCCCTGACTGGTCGTTGAGCATGGCTTGGACATCATGGGAGGAAAGCGGGTTCACCTCTCGATGTTGTACTCATCTTTGCCGTCGTACACCTAAGAATTATAACTAACAACGACCTATGTATTATGTAGCATGAATATCTGGGATGCTTTCTACTCAAATGCGTGTTATATATATATATATATATATATTTTGTGATGGTGATAATGTGTTGTTGTATTGTGAATCTCGACTTTCACATGCTTGGACCCTGAGCATTGCGATCGCGGGCGAAGCACTGCAATTCAATCTCCAGCCTTGCAACTTGTATCGTGACAAAACTTGATATCCTTTACATCGCAACCACTTTCGCTCCTTGTCTCCATTGCTTTTTTTCCCTTGAACCCCTCCATCAAGCAAGCGAATTTCCAGTCTGCGATACCTTCTCGACTTGCTTTGCTCTGACGGCTGCTCTTCGCCCGACACTCCCGCCTTTGGGCTTTGCTCCACAACCACGATACTTCCGGCCGCCTATCATCTAATCAAACATCACCGACAAGATGATGAGCAGCAAGAGACTCCAGAAGGTGATTGTCTTTGACACGCCAGACTTCTGATCATATTCTGACACACGTAAAGGAGCTTCTCAAGGTTCAAGGACAACTGGCTCCCGGCATCACTCTTGTATCAGCAGACAACCTCAAGACATGGCTCATGGACATTCAAGTCATGGACGCAAACCCAATCTACCAAGGTGAAACCTATCGCCTAAGATTCGAATTCAGTTCAAATTATCCCATAGGTATCTATACCCTGTCTCCTCTCGTCACTCCGATCTTCTCACTAAACACTCCCTCCCAGAACCCCCAGAAGTCGTCTTTGTCCGCCACCCAGATCGCCCTATCCCCATCCACCCTCACATCTACACAAACGGCATCATCTGTCTGGATCTGCTTGCTTCCCAAGGATGGTCGCCCGTGCAGAATGTGGAGAGTGTTTGTCTGAGCATTCAAAGCATGTTGACCGGCAACTCCAAGAACGAGCGCCCGCCTGGCGATGCCGAGTTTGTCAAGACCAATCGTCTGCGTCCTCGTGACGTCGCTTTCCACTTTCATGACAATGAGGTTTGATAGAGTTGAGGCTGGGCTTTGCAAACTCTTCTGACTTATTTTTTCTGCTTTGGTGTGGTTGTTCTTGCATGGCCTGGCGTTTTTCTGTTCACAGTTTCTCGGATGATGGTAATGCGCACACGAGGTGTCAGGGGACATTGATGGGTGAACTCCAATCTTCTCCTCTGGTATCAAAGAACTCCTTCCATTCATACCGTGTCCTCAATAGTCTGTCTTCTGGCTAGTGTTCATTGTGCTGCACTTCTGTTGCAAGAAATGCTCAACGTTGCTTTTGCTGTTTGGCACGAAAATAAGATGATTGAAAATGGCACGTCGCCTTCTTGGCTGATCATGATCTTTTATGCCGGAGATTTCGATCACAAAGCCCTGATCGAGCGGAAGCACAGTCCCTGAGTTAAGTCTGGGGAAAAGTCAGGGCTTAGCACAGCGTGATAACTGGCGGACCGAGCTCCTCCTGCTTCTTGGCCCAACAACACTTGATGAGTCAACATTCAGAGCCCTCCTGTCTTGGACATGTCTGCACACTCTCTATCAGCCATGAAGAGTGCCCTGTCGCTCGTTAGTCTAGATAGGAAAGAGCCAAAGTTAGGCTACGCGCGATAACAGACGGCCCCTGCTTTCCCTGTGACCTCTATAAGTTCAGGACTTTCTGTACTTTTCACTTGTAGATTTCATCTCGAACATCAACCATGGTATCCCAGGAACAGCCAACAGAGAGCATACAGCTCCAAGATCGACCGAGTTGCTCAGCCGACGACACCTTAGACACTCCAAATGAAACCTTTTCTCTTCCACCTGTCGACGAGGGTCGCGACGCTTGGTTCTGCCTCTTCGGCTGCTTCATCATTGAATCTCTGGTCTGGGGGTTTCCTGCATCTTTTGGTATCTTCCAAGAATACTACACTTCACACGCTCCTTTCGCCGACCACTCTTCGGGCATCGCCGCGATCGGAACAACTTCGCTCGGTATTATCTATCTCTCTGGACCTTTGATGTTTGGCGGACTTGCATACTGGCCACACCTCAGAAAGCATGCAACTTATGCTGGCTTGCTGTGTATGACGGTCTCCTTGATCGCTTCTTCATTCGCAAACGCTGTTTGGCAATTGCTTCTTACTCAAGGTGTCTTGTACGCTATCGGTGGCTCGCTACTATACAGTCCCACCGTCACATATGTCGACGAATGGTTTGTGCGACGCAAAGGTCTAGCTTACGGTGTCATGTGGGCTGGCAGCGGGTTTGCCGGAGCATCAATCCCTTATCTCATGTCGTGGGTTCTGGATCGCTGGTCATTCCGCACCGCTCTCCGGATGTGGGCGATTGTGCTAGTCTTGCTTGTGCTTCCATTCTTGCACTTCACACGACCTCGTGTTCCCGTCAATGCAGCATCTTTAGCTCCTCGTCCTCGCTTCAACTTCTCCTTCCTCAAGTCCAGATTGTTCATAATCTACAGCTTGGGAAACGCAATCGAGGGCTTAGGATACTTCCTGCCTAGTATCTGGCTTCCTACCTATGCGCGATCTATTGGCTCATCCAACACCATCGCTACTGCTACGCTGGCATTGTTGAATGCTTCAGCAGTCCTTGGCTGTATCATCTTGGGGTTGGTCATCGATAGAACGCACATCACAACAGCCATCCTCCTCTCCACAATCGGTGCGTTGCTCTCAGTATTCATATTCTGGGGTCTCGCTTCGTCGACAGGGATGCTTCTCGCATTTGCAATCACGTACGGCTTCTTCGCAGGCAGTTTCAGCACTACTTGGAGCGGCATCATTAAAGAAGTCATGGCGTCCAAGCCTGACACTCATCCGAGTCTGGTGTTTGGCTTCCTTGCTATGGGAAGAGGTATTGGCAGTATTTGCTCGGGTCCTATGAGTGATGCACTGGTGCGCATGACAGCTTCGAGTGCGAAATCGAAGCTTGGATATTCTTCTGACTATAGTTCGTTGATTATCATGACTGGTGTTACAGCTGCTGTTGGTGGTTTGAGTTGGGGTGCACGTAGATTTACGTGGGTTTAGAGTGATGATGGGACATTTGATTGACTGCGACAATCCTGCTGTAACCTGGGTTGCATAGAGCTTGTATACTATGCTGGGTATATTGCATACGAAGATCATGCGCAAGTGCATACGGCAATGTCAGAAAGACTCTTGACACTCCACTTGTAAATGGTTATAGCATATCCAAATGCTGTTGTTTGCAGCATTTGCTTTGCATTCCAGAACCAACTTGATTCCATGCATTATCTTTGTAGAATCGTTGACCCAACGAAGATTTATCATCAACACAACAGCTGCTAACAATAGTATCTATCGATAATACAGGATGGGATTGGCATAAACAACCAAGCTCCTTTTCGTTATAGATTTGCGTCTGGTATTTATGGTCGAAACAGATAAAAGCAAGCAGGGTTGTCCTCTCGACATCCGAGACGAGAATTCTTGATTTACCCATCCACAATCTCGACCTCTAAATCATTACGCTGCTCATACAAGGTCCAAGTCTTGTTGGCAATGTTCTCGGCATTGCACTGAGGACGATCATCAGCAACCACACCGCCAACAGCAACGAGACCGCAATATACACCCTCCTCTTTGTACTTCTTGTGCATACTGTGCACCAGATTGTGCTGGGCAGCCTTGCACACAGACAGCGAAAACACCTCTGGAATGGGATCTTTGTAGATGGAACCTGACGTGCAGAGGAAGGCGGGCTTGTGACTGCTCTTCACTGCCAACAGCTGTGGAATCGCCCATTGCACGACAGCATAGCAACCTGTGACTTTGATGCGCAGGTCCAGCTCAAGCTCTTCCATGGGCCATTCGACCAGCGTGCTAGGACCCACTCTTGCGGCATTGAAAAGCACGACTTCCAGAGGTGTGTCGTTCAGTGCCTTGTCCACCTGCTCCAGCGCCGAAGGGATCTCAGACGTGTTTGCCAAATCAATAGGCAGAGTGGAAATCTCGGCAGATGGAGTTGAAGAGCGAATGAAGTCTGCATCCTGCTTGAGACGTGAGGGATCGCGTGAAAGCAGGATGATGCGCTTGAAGCCGTGCGAAGAAAAGGTGCGCGCGACGTGGCTGCCTATCCCAGGGCCACTTCCCACCACCACCAGTGCGCCGCGTGTACTGCTGCCCATATTCGGTTATCTGGAATGTTTCCTTATCGCTTTTGTAATGCGTGTTTGGATGTCTGGAATTGCCGCAGTCAATCAAGAGGTCAGCAGGAAGAAGCGGCAGAGAGCTTACCTCCGCATACGTCACTATGCGCTGCATTTGCTCTACTTGGATGAGTTGATTACTTATCTGCCCTAGCCCCTCCGTCTTTCACGTTCTTGCTTTATAGGTTGACGATGCAGTTTAATCCTTTCGGCTTTCGGTCTGTTCGCTGAATGACAAAATACCGGTAGGGCACAGCCATGGCGTGTAAGAATAGAAATATCAAGCCTTTGCACAAGCATTATCAAGCATCTACAAGAACTGCAGGCTAAGCTCCACTTTGTTTCTTTCATCCACAACTCTCCATCTTCCCCACATCACTTCCCAAACCACTCAACACCCATTTTCCCACACCCAATACATATCTCGAAAGCAATGTCGCAAAAAATGCCAGAACCACTGCCAGTCTACACACAAGACCCACTGCCAGAACCAGAAGTCCCGGCCACAGAACCACCGCAATACCTCCACCGCACACCATCTCAAGAAGCCGCTCGTCTCAAATCCCTCAAAGAGTGGGCTGCAAAACGCGACATGATGAACAGCGGCGGCTACATGGAAACCTTCAACATCGGGGGCCAAACCGTGACAAATGGTCGCTTAGTCCACTCCGAACCATCTTCATCTCACCACAACTATCCCACCGCAAGTCAAGAAAAAGAAGCCCTTGCCAATGCATACAATGATGGCAGCTTTGAAGAAGGATCTGGCTCTTCTCACCATGACACCGACTCCAGCAGACCGGGTGTTGGAAAACGCATCTCCGGATTCTTGAAGAGGATTTCTCCGGCCGAGAGGGCGCAGCACAAAGCTGAGGCTATGAGTGCTGAGGAAGAAGCTGCTAATGCGAAGAAGTATCCCATGGCTGAAGGTACTTATGGCTGGGAGAATATGGATTCGTCAAGGAAGTAGTGGGAATTTCTTGGGAGTGGGTGTTTTGTTTGATTTTGTGCGGCGTTTGGTTTTGGGGTTGATGAGGTATGGGTATGGTCTTTTATGATGGTATAGTTGGTTGCAGGGAGCTGTGATTGATATCCTCGTTGTCTTTCGCTTTTTTCTTTCTTTCTTATTATCTTCCTCCCTCTCGTTTCTTTATTTTTATTTTTTGTTTTTATTTTTTTTCGTCTGACAAGCAATCCTTCGACAGAAAACCCCGCGTCACATTGCCATTGCTCTTCACATCTTCGTACGCATTTGCTCGTTACATAACAATAACACAAATATCCCTTTCGAACAGACCTGCAATATTTCAGTTTCTGTACATGGCGATTATGCAATCACCACTGGATCAATGGCTTGAGCACGTAATAGCTCAAAAGCGCGGTGCTTTGCCCCGACACACCCAGATCCTCAAGACTGTGATCCAAGACAACATCACTCCCGAAGATGCAGCGAAAGAACTCATCGATGACGTCTCAACAAGTCACGATCGAGAAGACACCGCATATCGACTTTGGAGTTTGCTGTTCCACACGGCAGCCAACTTGCCATCCCACATCACCGCCATTGTAAACCTCACTCTAGCCATCTACAATCTCCCTCCCAGTCCTCAAACTACCAACGCACTTAGCTATCACCTCTGGATCAACTGGCAAGATAAAAAGAGCTACTACCACACCTCTCGAACCTTGGCATCCCGTGCTGCTCCGAACACCCTCTCCAACGCAGATCGCTGGATATACTTCACGTGCTTTTCAGCAACTCTGCTAAATCAAAGCAATAACGAAATATTTGTGAAAGAGATAGGAATCCACGCTTTCTTCGATCTCAGGAACGCGTTAGAGATGACACTAGAAGCTCACGCTGGAAAGACTCTGCGGCAGAACTCTGTTGTCACGGCTGAACAAGCCTTGGAGATTGATGTTGTGGCTGCGGCGCAATGGGTTTTATCTGCTGGTGATAAGCTTCTGGGTCTTGATAATGCTGGGTTTGGGGAGAAATGGAGGAGAGGATTGAGTAAGGGGACAGAATTGTGGGATGGTGAGACGGGGGTTCTCAAGGGGCAGGTGGGAGGTTTGGGCACAGCGGTTTGAGGAAATAGCGAAGGAGCAGTGGATGAGTGAGGAGGGCAGGAAGGTGGCTGAAGAAGCTGGAGAAGCGATTCGGGGGTATCTCTCGCAGCAAAGCGGATGATCTGACCTGGCCAGTTCGTTGTCCTTGCTCCTTCTTTCAAACACCAAGTCATACGAAATGGCCATAAGATTCTGCTTCTTGATAGAAGGCTCTTCATAACAAGTAGCAGATTAACCTAGGTAAAACTATGGGAGCTAAGGAGCGGCCATCGAGGAAAGAGCTAAGGAGGACTGAATCAGTGAGCAGGGGGGTGAGGTAGCTCAAGAATCTGCACGGATCATTCTCTCGCAGCAAAGCAGATAATCCAACCTGACCAATTGTTGCCATTGCCACCCATGTGAAGCATAGGGTCATTCATCCTCAATCGGGATGTTGTATCTCGACAACCAAGCCTCTGGAAACAAGTGGCAGGATGCTTTAGACAGCCAAAATGGCGAGCCAGATTTCTCGCGGGGGTAACCAAAGGTACTTAGCAGAGAAGTCTAAGGAAAGAGCTAAGAAGGACTGGATTAGTAAGGAGGGTTGTAAGGTAGCCTAAGAAGCTTGAGAGGCGAGGAGATCCAACGGGCTCTAAAAAGCTTTGGTTAACATTGACAGTACTATATAAGCCCTTAGTCTCTAGTTTTTTAGTTAGTGCTAGCACTGGATGTCTAATTGGATATCCACATGGATCTGAACAAGACCCTGTGTTCATTGACAATGAATATCCAAGTAGGGGGCAGTTGGATATCTGGATAATGCTGAGACGGGTAAGCTCTTTTGGTGAACTTGAAGACTGACTAGTTGTCAATGTGGGTATTGTGAACAAGAGGAACGGGTCGTCAGATGACTACATAAACTATGGAAAAAAAGCTACTGATATCTCATGTTGAGGATGGTTTGATGCCCGGATCCGAAACTTTTCACTGACCGTCGGTGATATCCATGGCTCCAGGGCTACGGGGCATGACTGTAGATATCCCTTACTATCTCGAGAATCTGTTCAAGCCCTCTTCGGACACTGGCATTCCCGTGCGGGTTGACAGGGACTCCAAAAGAGCCGCCCAAAGTTGCAAACGTGTAGCGACGCCCCAAGATGACCGTATCAATGCACAAGTGTTCGAGATTCGGGCAATTTCCCAGAAGTCTTTGGGTAAAGGTTACCATTTTGCCTTTCTTGTTCGTTCCTAGGGAGTCATCACGGGAAACGTGAACATTGCAGACATCCAGACGTATCAGCAAAGCTGCATTGCGAAAGATCAGTTAATTGTAAGCCCATTGATTCAGGGAGAGCTCATGCAATATGATTGTGCGGAAAGCTGCATTTTTGACCACGTTTCCCAGAGGATCAAAAGCATAAGAGCGTAGGCGTGGCCATGATTCTATTCTGAGTCATGAAGGTAGAATCAAGTCGATTTTTGTCATAGCCAGCCTTTGATCGCGTTGTTGTAAGCTAAGGTGGCCTTGACTCAATTGTGGTTTGTTGCTTCCCTGATTCCAGGTCAGATCGATGTCCATTGCTTCCATGCACCTGCCGTCTTCTCCAATATAGAGATAAGAGTCAAGTCTTTCGGCAGGTGAGGTTCCAGATGCGATGGCAGAGAATCCATCTTCTACATCGAAAGCATCAGCGAGATTCAATCTGTCCAGCTTGTTGCTACTAACTCTCGTGTGATTTTTTGACAAGGAATCCTTTGAGAACAAGTGGCAGGATGCCTCGAAAAATCAAACAGATCTGGTAAGCCAGGTTCCTCGCTGGGGTTCGAAAGCCAGATGGGAATACTGGAGAGAGAGGTCCGAGAAAAGAGCTAAGAAGGAGGACTAAATCACTAAGGATAGGAGGGATCCAGCTACAGAAGCTGCAAAGGCCATTCGAAGGGGTCTCAGAAACACATCGGGCAGCAATCGATCCGCGGTGTACTCCGTATGTACAAACTGTTCTTGCAGAAAATGGTTAGCGTAAAAGCTGCAGACTGTTGATTCCCGCCTTGGCGACAGGT
Organism: Aureobasidium sp. EXF-12298; assembly: GCA_024195555.1. NCBI lineage: Eukaryota > Fungi > Ascomycota > Dothideomycetes > Dothideales > Saccotheciaceae > Aureobasidium > Aureobasidium sp. EXF-12298. Next base: position 41,642 of record SWBJ01000399.1, read on the forward strand.
GCAGTTGGTCAAATGCCCTGGTTATGCACCAAGCAGATCATGCACGCTGAATGACCCCTCAGCTGCGCGCCGACTACGCGTTTCGTGCGTTCTCGCCCCATCAACACAACCACCCTCAGTTCAATCTATTCGTCAATACGTTGTTACAATGATACTGTGTTACAGACCATGATGTTTCGAATGAATTTATCCCAGCTGCGCAGCTTCCGGAACACTCAACCAAGAGCGTCCTTATCATTGCCTAAGGTAGGACGAGGCTGCTCTTGTCCGTCTTGCTGCAAGCCATTACAACATTGCGGCTGAGCTTACTCACTTGGCCATGTTGGTCGCATAATCAGGCGTCTGCAGGCTGCTCAGCCACCCCACCTGCGCACTCAAGGAAGGCAGGATAAACGCGATGAAGCCCACCCACTATTCCACTTCAAGTTTGATCGAGTCGACACATCCCAAAGTCATACTTACATATATCTGCTCACGGAAAATCGACTACGAACATGTCAGATCCGCACCAATATACTGTGGGCTGGATCTGCGCGATCCCCACTGAAAGCATCGCTGCGTCCCTATTCCTCGACGAGGAGCACGAACGACCGGACCATGTCTCCATCAATGACAGTAACGACTACACTCTCGGCAAAATGAAAGGCCATAATGTTGTGATTGCGGTTCTGCCGGATGGCGAGTATGGACAAACTTCTGCCACGAGCGTGGTGAAGGACATGCTCGCCAGTTTTCCTAACATCCGAGTTGGCCTGATGGTCGGTATCGGCGGAGGGGCACCGACCGCGCAGAATGACATACGACTTGGTGACATCGTCGTGAGCTCTCCACAAAACGGAACCGGCGGAGTTTACCAATACGACTATGGAAAGTTGATCCAAGGGCAAGGCTTTCAACAAACGGGATTCCTCAATCAACCTTCCACGCTTGTCCGTACCGCCGTCAGTGGCCTAAGGATGCAATACAAGAAGAAAGGTCACACGATTGAGGAATCTACCAAAGCAATCTTGGACGAGTATCCAAGATTATCCGATGAATTTAGTCGACCACGCGGAGATAGAGACCGTCTGTACAAGGCTGACTTTGTTCATCCTGCCGGCCACAAGGGCGATTGTGACGATTCTTGTGGAGTACTGCCAGAACGAATCGTAGAGCGACGGGCAAGGACCCAGAAAGAAGACAATCCAGCTATTCACCATGGCATAATCGCTTCTGGCAATTGGCTTATGAAAGACGCTAGTGTTCGGGACACCTTTGCAGGTGAGAAAGGTATTATGTGCTTCGAGATGGAGGCGGCGGGTCTGATGAACCACCTACCCTGCCTGGTCATACGGGGTATTTGTGATTACTCGGATTCTCATAAGAACAAAGAGTGGCAAGGGTACGCGGCAATGACAGCAGCGGCCTATGCTAAAGACCTGCTCGCTAGGATGGTGCCAAGTCAAGTGCAGGCTGAGCAAAAGGTCGCAGAGACATTGAAGTCCAGTTAGTTTATGATAGATCAGCTCAAACGCCCGATCTAGTGCTAACTGATATGTAGTCGAAGATAACACATTGACAATCATCGAAACAACGAACGAAACAGCAGCTTGTGTGAATGATCTCAAGTCCGATGCCAGATACCACCGTATTCAAAGCTGGCTTTCTCCTCCTGATCACACTACTAACCAGAATGAAGCTCTGTCTAAACGACATGAGGGTACCGGGCAATGGTTTGTGAAGGGGGAACTCTTTACCGCGTTCAAGGAAGGCAAAGTGCCTTTCCTTTGGCTCAGTGGAATTCCTGGCTGCGGCAAAACTATCCTCAGCTCCTCGATCATCGAAGATTTGCAGCACGATTCATCGGTTCCATCAGCTGTACTTTTGTACTTCTATTTCAACTTCGCCGACATTCAGAAGCAGACCCTGGAGAACGCCCTGCGTTCGCTGCTGTGGCAGCTTACAAGTTGTACTGAGAGCTCTTTCAGGGAAGTCGAACAGCTCTATGAGTCGTGCAAAAACGGTCAATGTCAGCCTTCCACTCAAAGCGTAACCCAAAAGCTAGAGACCGTGCTGCAAGCGGCCGGTCGTGTTATGATTGTCCTTGATGCATTAGATGAATGTACTACAAGGCGAGATCTGCTGCAATGGCTTACAGAAACAGCTGCCAAAGACTCTAGTAGTATTCAAATCATTGCTACAAGTCGCAAAGAGTACGACATCGAGGTTACCTTCGCAAAATGGTTAACAGACGATGTCATGTTGTCAATTCGACAGCTTGAGGTGGACAAAGATATACAATCCTATGTGCACCACAGAATTCGCTCTGATCCAAGACTAGATCGCTGGGGGAACAAACCTATTGTGCAAATGCAGATCGAGGTGGAATTGATGAAGAGGGCGCAGGGAATGTGAGTAGAATCGAACACAAAATCTCATATATGATTTTCCTAACGAAAACATAGGTTTCGATGGGCCAAGTGTCAGCTTGACTCGCTGGCAGATTGTTTATGCTTGCGAATGCTTCACAAGGCTCTTGATACACTTCCAACAACCCTCGATGAGACGTACGCTCGAATACTGGATAATCTCTCACCCACGTATCTCCAAGACACGATAAGATTGTTGCAAGTCTTGACATGGTCAGAGAGGCCGCTGTTGATCGAGGAGGCTGTCGATTATCTAGCAGTGGAGCTAGATAGCGAATGTGGGTTCGACGCAGAGAACAGACTCCCGATTCCAAAAGAAATCATGCGGTTATGCTCAGGTCTAGTGACAGGAGGAAAAAACGACATCTCACAGGTTATTGTGAGGATATACAAATTTGAAGCAGCCGAATCGAAGAACTACACAAGGAGACGTCGTCGCAACGGTCGCGACTGC
>SWBJ01000400.1:0-44468 GCA_024195555.1 Aureobasidium sp. EXF-12298
CTGACCACCACGACCGTGCTTCTTGGGAAGATCGACCGAGAACTTTTGGCGAATTTCACGGGTGTTTCCAGAAAGAGTACCGAAGAGGGCACCGTTACCATCCATGATGATGAAACCAAAGGCCTGGTCAGACTCGAGCAGCTCACTCAGAGCCTCAGTGTGGAATTTGTTGTCGCAAAGGTACAGCGAGGTGTTGATGGGCTTGAAGGGCTCAAAGTCGATGTTGATCTTTCTCTCTTTCCCTTCGGCAGTGATGATTTCACCACAGTAGACAACGAGACCGTTCGGGGGAACCTTGTTGTAGAGCTTGAGACGCTGTTGAGTCGAGGTAATGGCCGACAGAACGGAAAGACGGTTGACACGAGACTTGATGTTACTGGCAGTTCCGTACTCTTCAGCCAACATCTTTGCGACTCGGGAAATCTGATCCTTGGGGGCTGTGGAAGCGAGTCAGCAGCTGAGGGCTGGTGGTGGTGGCTACTAGGAGCGTGTCGATATGGACGTACGGATGATGAGCGAAATCATGGAGGTTCCGTTACCACGGGCCTGTTCCAGGCGCTTGATGAGCTTCTTGACCTTCCATATTTCGATGTTCTTCTCGGCCTCGTTCGCCTGCTGCTGTTCACTCATGTTGGCGGGGCTTCTGTTGTGCGAGCTTGGTGGGATCAAAGGCTGCGGGGCGGCTTGTCAGTCAATATTCAAACACTTTTTTCCAGGGCTGCGGAGGGGCCCGAGGGACGGTCGCACCAGCGCCGGCGGGTGCAGGGCAAGCGGAAATGATGCAGGACGGACGGCGAGGAGTAATTCGCGCAATAAGTACTTACAAGCTCTGCGCCGAGAGTGGGTGGGTGAAAGGGGAAGGACGGTGTCGCGGTCACACGTCGAGTTTGCGGTGAAAGGTGGAAGGTGTTGGGAGGCCGCAGCGGCGTTCTCAGGACTTCGCGTGAATGTGCGTTGCGTCACAGGCCAAGTCGCTCTTTCCTGTCGTGCACGCGCTTGTCTCCGCCTCGGTGCTGCTCGCCTATGCCTTTTGACCAACGAGCATTGTGCCTGCAACATTTCCGTCATTTTGCAGCGAATTTTCTAGTTGCATATTCAAGCCTGCACTGACGAGACGATTTTTGAACCTTCTTGAAATGTATCTAGACAATGTCACCGTAGAATGTTCGAGAGCTTAGACATAGACCAGACATGAATGCCCATCTCGAAAACCATGTCTGCTGTCAAATGGTCAAAAGTCCTTTCCCGATACCACTCGGATCGCACCTTCTCCACATCCTCGAACGCCAGCGACAAACTCAGTTGGTGTTGCAATTAGGTAAAATGTTTCGACCAGTCCACCCAGTGATTGTCTAGTAAACAAATTCCATTCTCATAGCGGCCTTTCTCACCGCAATCCAGCGAGAGTCCAGTACCTGCCACAAACTACCGCTAGGACGTGCTTTCCTGCGCCTAATACAACGCTGTAAATCTTTCGATCGCTCCGATCTGGACAGACCAGTATCTAGCCGCACGGCACATTCTGTACAAAACCTTGACATCAGGCTTGCGCCCACTCTGTCTCGACATTCTTGATCACAGATAAGACCTTCTTCCATGTTTCTCCTATATCTATCCAAGTAGCCCTCTACTTTACCCTCGCCAACTTTTGCCTCTTCTGTTCCTTGATCTTCCGTGCCTCCTCGACACTAACCCGCCTTCAACCGTGCGAGCCACCGTCTCTCCCTTGCGACTTTGCGCACGCGATCTCTTTCCTTGTTCCTGCTTGGAAACATAACTGCAGTCCAGCATGCCGGCCGACAGAGCGCCCATCCCGTCCAACTGGACCGAATACGAAAGAGGTGGACGTCGTGGCTCGTCAGAGACTTTGGAAAGCCATATTCAATGGGGTGCAGACGTCCACGATGCCCCTGAGCATGCTGCTGGGTCGCCGGATGCTCACCACACCCAAGCATTGCGGCATAGGAGGTGCGCCATCTTCATTCCACACGCTTGTAACTTGCTGACTCGCCACACACAGGTCGTCAATGTCCATGAAGATCAACACTCTGCGCCAGGCTGGCGGCGTCAACAGTATCGACAATTTCGCAAGATCATGGCAGCGTGCAGCTGGCTTCTACGAAATCGCACCCGTCAGGCCGTCATTTCGCGTATCCGAGACCGATGAAGAGAGCGTAAGAGCTTCGGACGACTATGAGAGACAGGATGTTGCAACGTCACTCGGAGAGCAAAGAGGTCTCCTAAGACAGGCGCTGGCAGACGGGCGCAAACTATCTGACCATGCTATCTCGGATGCTGGAGAGCCCTCTGAGGCAGGCACCATTCGCGGTCGTGCTCAGGAGGCTGATGACAGCATTTTCCAAGTTGAGCCTCAATTGACGACCCCCTTCAGCGGCAGCTATGGAACAAACTATGGAAGTCTGTCATCTAGAGTCAATGAGTCGTCGATGCGCCATGCTGGACGGCTCTTCCAGAAGCAGCAGATGTCGGGCGTGAATGATCCGGATAAGGAGCGTGAGCCCCTGCTCGTCAAGCAGGTCGAGGAAGACGACGGCAAGATTGTGAATGTTGTGGTTGGCCAGTCCACGCTGCCTCAGACCATCTTCAACTCTGTAAACGTCTTGATCGGCGTTGGTCTCCTTGCATTGCCGCTGGCTATGAAGTACGCCGGTTGGGTTTGCGGCCTGGTTTTCTTCGCCTTCGCTGCCGCTTCTACACGCTACACTGCAAAGCTTCTGGCCAAATGCTTGGATGTCGACAACTCTCTGATCACTTTCGCCGATCTTGCCTACGTTTCATTTGGTTCCAAGGCTCGCATCGCGACAAGTCTCCTTTTCAGTCTGGAATTGATCGCCACTTGTGTTGCGCTTGTGGTTCTCTTCGCCGACAGTCTCAATGCTCTGATTCCTGGTTGGGGTCTCCTGGAGTGGAAGATTGTCTGCGGCTTTATCCTGATCCCTCTGTCTTTCTTGCCTCTGAGGCTCTTGAGTTTTACCAGTATTCTGGGTATTGTCTCTTGCTTCGGCATTGTCCTCTGCGTTGTTATTGATGGATTTATCAAGCCTCATACTCCTGGTTCTCTTCGTGAACCTGCTAAGACCTACCTCTTCCCCGAGAACTGGGCAACATTCCCCTTGAGTCTTGGTCTCCTCATGTCGCCTTGGGGAGGTCACAGTGTGTTCCCCAACATCTATCGCGACATGAGACACCCTTACAAGTACAACCGCGGTCTGAACATCACTTACGCCTTCACTGCCACTCTCGATCTTTTTATGGCTGTTGTGGGTCTTCTCATGTTTGGCGATGCTGTCAAGGACGAAATCTCTAGCAATATTCTCGCCGATGACGGATACCCTCAATGGTTGTCTGTGATCATCGTCGTCTGTGTAGCCATGATCCCTCTGGCTAAGATTCCCTTGAACGCACGCCCCATCGTCAGCACGTTGGAGATTCTCCTTGGATTGGATGCCCGTGCAGTCAGCAATTCTACCTCTCTCCACGGAATGTCTGGTCTCAACCGTGGCATCCTTAAGGCTACAATTCGCATCCTCTGTACGGTCGTCTTCGTGGTCTTGGGAATCCTCGTCCCCGAATTTGACCGCATCATGAGTCTGCTGGGCTCCGTCGCTTGTTTCACCATTTGCATCATCCTTCCACTCGCCTTCCATCTCAAGATCTTTGGCGACTCGATCCCACGCTCTGAGAGAATTATGAACTGGGTATTGATTGTCATCTCGAGTATTCTTGCAATCGTCGGTACAGCATTCAACTTCATTCCCAGATCGGTCTTGGGTATCGAAGAGTAATTATCGGATGTGACAACCCCACTCTTGGATGCATGAAGTTATGATCCTTTTGTGTCTCAGATTCTTGTCTTTTCTCTTATCTATCATCACGATCCAACAGTTGTTAATGCTCGCTGTTTCATAGCAATGGCGCTGGCTTGTTTGTTGTAATATCCCAGTTGGTTCTGTAGGTTCATAACGCTTTGTACATTTATCTTGATTTTGAAATAGGAGCTTCCACAGCGCTTTTTGAGATATCTCGCAGTCTAATGGACCGATGGATGGATCATCGTCTTGGTCGCAAGCTCACGATTGATGCAGAGCCCCTGGAGACATCTCAAGCTCCGCGAACCTCCCTTGTGGCGCAAGAAGGCCAAGGCTAGATCCAAATTGATTCTTTCTGCTGAATGGTTAAACCCAACCAAACACGTACAAAATGCGTGTGGGACACGCGAGATATCGCCGATCCCGCGTCAAAAGAAGAAAGTTCCAACTCCCATTAATATGCCGATCACCTGTACAATACACTTCCCGCTCCATCTGTCGCGTATCCGAGTCTGTCGCTCTTCTCCCCGGACCTTCTTTGGATACCATTCTCATTCTATTCTATGCTTCCTCTATTCAAAACGATGGTAGAAGCACAGGAATCCCTTGCATTGTTCGAAATGTCATTCTTGACCCCTTTTACTCAGTGATGCAACTAAGCTCTGGCAAGCATTTGAAACTGGCTTTCCGAGGAAGACAAGGCGACACACCCCCACACCTTGGGGCTTGACCGTTTTCTCGGATCTGGAGAGGGCGCGGGGTAAGACAGTATGGGGATACCTGTACTGAGTGGTACCATTGTACTCTTTGGTGACAACTGCCGATTGATTAACGATGCGGCTGGACAAGTTAAATGCCATGGGTTCGCAGTCTCCTGTGGTTGAGGTTGTTTCGTCCTTCGCTGCATTGTCTCCTTGACTGGCTTCGTTTCTTTGCGCGTCTTGCAATCCCATTCGTTCAAGATGGCCACTATCGAGAAGAACGACCTCGGTGACAGCAAGCTCGAGCATGTTGAGGACCTCGAGAAGACCAATACCACCTGGGACGACAGGCCGACTCTTGATCCCGAGCTGGACAGACGCATCACGCGAAAGTTCGACACCCACGGTAGGCATATGTCCCTCTCTCCAATGATCCGCATCAGTTATACTAACCCTCTCTCGACAGTGGTTCCGTGGTTGTTTGGTCTGTGGCTACTAGCTTTCATCGATCGTAGTAACATCGGCAATGCACGTATTGATGGCCTTGCTACCGATCTCAAACTCAATGGAGACACGTTCAACATTGCATTGGCTGTCTTCTACGTGCCCTACATCATGGTTGATGTTCCTTCCAACCTCGTCTTGAAATATTTCCAGGCTGGCTACTACCTCCCAGGGCTCATTATTGGATGGGGGCTAGTTGGAATGTGTATGGGCTTCGTCAAGAGCTATACTGGACTTATCATTTCACGTTTCTTCCTAGGACTTATGGAAGGTGGCCTGCTGGTATGAAAGTTGTTGGTTGTTCTCTTTCTTGAAATTGCTAACAAATCCTAGGGTGGCATGATCATCTATCTAGCAATGTTCTACAAACGACACCAGTTGATGTTTAGGATAGGTCTTTTTTACTGCGCTGCCCCATTAAGTGGCGCTATAGGAGGCCTCCTAGCTACTGGTCTTGCTAAAATCCATACCAGTAACTACAAAGGATGGCCGTTCATCTTCTTTGTGGAGGGAGGAATCACTGTGCTTTTCGGTGTGCTTACCATTTTCTTCCTGCCACATACGCCGGCCGAGTCTAAGTTCTTGACCGAAGAAGAGAAGGCAGGTGCTGCTCTGCGTATGCATCTGGACTCGCATGGCTCTGATGCTGCTGACGATGTGAGAAACGAGAAGTTCAGTAAGTACATCTGGTTATTGCCAAAGCTCTCAGACAATAAACTTACCTTAACAGGCTGGCATTGGGTTCGCATGGCTTTCTTGAACTGGAACACTGTTCTTCTGTCTTTGAACTTTTTCGCCATCATCACACCTATCTACTCGTACTCGTTGTTCCTACCGACCATTATCAAGAGTTTGGGTTACAAGGCGGTACACGCCCAGCTTCTCACTGTACCACCAAATGTTGGAGCATTCCTCAGCGTCCTTCTTATTACCTGGCTTTCAGACAAGTACCGCGTGCGAGGACCCTTCATGCTGGCTGGCCTTGTTATAGCGATTGGTGGATACATCATGCTCATCTCCAACAACCATCACACTATTCAGTATGGTGGAACCTTCCTGGTCGCTGCGGGCATCTTCCCTTGCAGTCCTCTCGTCATGGGATGGCTGGCCAACAACCTGGCTCCTCATTATGTTCGCGCGGCTGGGTCTGGCGCTCAAATCATGATTGCGAACTGCGCTGCCTTCATTGCCACGTTCACTTATCTTTCGAAGGATGCGTAAGTAACCTGATCTTTTCTCCCACACTCAGAAACTAATGTATCAAACAGTCCTCGCTACATTACCGGTCATGCCATTAACATTGGTATGCTGTGTTTGTCTTTGATCATCACCTCCTGCATGTTGGTCTATTGCAGCTGGGAGAATAAGAAGAGAGCGGCTGGTAAACGTGATTACAGATTGGCAGAGGGAGATGAGTCAATGCTTGGCTACAAGCACCCTTCTTTCAGGTACACTTTGTAAATATTTGTCAATAGACACAATCACTTTCAGGTATAAGTGTGAGCACGGTAACAAATGGTTAACGTAGCTAAATTGGATAAGTACGGTGTCCTTTTGACAGCGGTGCAACCCTGGCCTCGCTTGTTACCCTGTAGGATTGAAGCTTCCAGACCTCGCAGGCAACTCAAATATGGCTATGCTGAAGATCATGAATATGCTAACCGGTATCTTCAAGTGATGGCTACGTCTTATTTCATCAACAGATGTTGTGATTCTCGAATCAATGGTTTGTTCGAAAGATCGTAAGGACGCCTAGCAACAATTCGTTACCTCACTCCCTCTCTAGAGACTAGACCAACCTACTGCCATTTTGTTTTCTAGAACGGTCTCATCAAACTTTCTTCACAGAAGCCAGAAGTTAACAAATCTCAAGTCCGAGCATGTGATGTTGTACGACCTTTCTATCAATCAGAATGGAAGTTGCATCTTGTTGTTATTGTGCCTTCCCCAGATTGGGTGTTTGACCGCCGCGGAGAAGCTTAATTCCGCCAAGTGAGAGGCTCAAATGCATCTGTTATCAATCCACAGAGTTATCTTATCTTCAGACTACCTCTGCTCCTGATATATAAGTCCTATCGCTCTCGGAACTTCTCTTCAAACCTTTCGAACCTACTCGAATGCCCCTAAACACTTTTGATCCAAATGAGTTCGTTGTTGACGGTACAGGTGCTCGCCGTGCTCTCAGCCCTGGTTGTCGCGGCGCAGCGGCTGTTACGTACAGGAAACAAATTGGCCTCTGACTTCGACGAAAACGGCCAAGTCACCATTCACCACATGACGAGATGACGTTCCTTCACGGTTCTACATTTCCGGAGGATGCAGAGAACAGGAATGATATCGAGACAAAGAAATGACAGCAAGAAAAGTTTTGAATAGCACAAAACTGTTGTTTCGCAAGAGAAAGCATAGCTTCATCATGACGGTAGGTTTGCCTAGGAAAACCAGCAGGTAAGAGCGACGCAATGTCCTGCCAAACAGTCGTCGTTTATTGCATCATGTCTTCCGTTTCGAAATGGTGACATGAGACCCCGCAAGCCATTTTCTCTCTCCTCGCCATAACCCGAGGGATTTACGTTAGGCCTGAGAAGTACTTCATCTACTCTGGCTGCTCTTGCGAAGGGCAACCACTCAGTAACCAGTTACACCGCTTCTTTTGCCTACAATGCATCCACGGATATTGACTGTTCTCGACTATGATATCGACACCCACCTGAATCGCCTTGTTCCTCATTCTCGCATATCGAGGCTACCGAAGCCTATATCGAGGTTCCTGGGTTATCGGTCGGAGGAGTACAAAGAACCACCACGCTTGGTTGTTGTTTTCTGGTCCTTTCTGGGGTCGTTACTTGGCCTGCTGATCATAGGGGCTCTCTACAAGTATGCACCCGGAATTCGAAAATGGCATCCTCCGATCATGATTGCGAGTTTGGTATGCTGCAATTGCTCCACAGGGCTATGTACAAGAACTGACAGACATCTTAGGGCGCTTCGGCTATCCTGGACTATAACTCCATTCGGACACCACTTGCTCAACCGCGAAACGCAATATTAGGACAGACCTTCTCAGCCTTGACAGGAGTTATCATCCACAAGCTGTTCCATCTCAATTCAGATTGGGAAGATCTCCAGTGGGTTGCAGGTGCAGTCGCTTGTGCCGTGTCCTCCGCCATCATGGCTACGACAAACACTGTCCACCCTCCAGGAGGCGCGACTGCCGTCCTGGCGACAACCAACGCCGAGATCATCGCTATGGGCTGGATTTACATCCCCTTCGTTCTGATGAGCTCAGCCATCATGTTGACCCTGGCGTGTCTCATCAATAACATTCAACGAGCATACCCAGTATACTGGTGGACACCAGAAAACCTAAGAAAAGAAACCAAAGTTGAAGACCTCGAGAAGGTGTCGTCCAACAACAGTCAACAGGTCCTCTCAGGCCAGTCGATGGCCAGGACTTCGAACGCAGACCCGGACTCTGTTGTTATATCACCACACCATCTCTACATACCTGATAGCTTCGACTTGGATGGCGACGAGCTGGCTGTACTGTCACGACTACAAGCTCGTCTTCGATGGGATGCTGCTATGGATGAACGACCTCGAGCATACTCAAATTCGAGCTGAGCACATTCTGAGTCTTCTTATACACATTAGATCCAAGGATAAAAAACGCTTGTGAGCATCATGATCAGCGTGGCAATGCTTTGTCGGCCTGAATGACGACCGCGATTGCTCAGACCTTCCCTGCTGAAGCCGAGTTGTATAATAAACACTGCTCCAACAGCACGTCGGAGCGCCGACTCGATCGTCAGATTCGAAAGCTGCATCAACCGCAACAGATGTTGTTTGCATTAGCCTGTCGACCATCGTCGGAATTCCGATGCTGTCGCTGCTTCCAAACCTGACCAGGTCAACAACACTGTTGCTGCCTAATGGCTCCGTTGTCCGGTCTTCGAATCTTTAGATGGTCTGTTTGTGGACACGTCATTGTCGACAGATGACTATCTCGATCCAATCACGGGTGTACTTTTGTCGATGGTGGCATTCTCAATAGCCTACCCGGCACCAAGCCTAAATAATACCTCGATCTCGAGCAAGTTGTCCTCGCCGTGGGCAGGAACAAAGCCTGTCATGAGCAGCAGGAACTACAGATCAGGCGATGGTAGCTTCCAATGTTTAATGAACCTGTATAATAATCGTAATCATCACCGTCTTAGTTCCTGACCATTGATCTCTCTTTTGCAAGCGCAAATTGGTTTAGCCTTGCCAATTAATAGCATATCGTGTCAGTCGACATGGTAAACCGGGTCGTTGTCAGTCTAGCATTCATTGCCATAATCAGGACACCTGATAAGATCATTGATGCGTTGTAACTATGTAGACCAGGTATGATGTTGTCCTTAGTAGGTAATAGCTACAGACACCTCCCTCTCGTCTCTATAAGCATTTCGCAAAGACTTTGCCAAGTTGTTCGCCACACGAGAAGATCCATGTCTTTTGCACCTGCGCTATCTATCTGTATCCATACACCGCCGACGCTCTACACTCCAATGGCAACCGCGTAACACAACCTCACTCACTACCCTCATCTACCCAATCAAGCAACCGTCCCATTACCCGTAACATTACCATTGACATCACACCCAGCAACCTTACCCTTAAGATCAGTCAACCAAACCGCAGAATTGAACTCTCCATAGAAAGTCTTGATCTGCCATTTAGTGCTTCCCTCACCGACACCAGTGCCATTTTCCTTTGCTTGTTGGACTTCGGCAACAGCCATACCTTGGACTTTGAGGCCAGGAGGAGACAGCACGTAGCGGAAGGTGACGGCGTTGCAGGAGGACCAGGTGTTGAGGAGGGTGAAGGGGACGCCGGGTGAGGCTTGTTCACCGGCAAGGTAGGATTCTTTTGTGCCGAAGGTGATGCTGCCCAACTGGAAATGTAAGTTAGTAAGGTGAAGGATTGAGATGCTCAATGTGCCAAAGACTGTCACAATGTAACTATGAAAATGTACAATACTGGCAGAGATCAAGTGGTGGCATTAGAGACAGCTGTGCTAAGGCTATCTCCATGGTTACACTCGAGTTACAAAAACCAATTGTACATTTCAGCAGCCTGTGAGATCTCTGTGCTCACGAAGGGAGAGGAAATAATCTTCAGCACATGTGGAGGTGGTAACTCACATCAGAGGCGATGACATTAGGCGAGTGCATCAACGTCGCTACACTGTCGGATTGATCGGTGAAACCGTCTGCGATCAAGACATCGCCCCAGGAGGTGCTGAAGTTGGACAGGATTTGGCCAAAGCCGTTGGCGACAAGAACAGCATCAGCAGCAGAGATGCAGAATGTACTGTGCGAGGTGGTGTTTGCAAGTTCCGAGGAAGTGGAGTGGAAGGCTGTGCAGTGGGCCACAAGACAAAGAATTGTAGCGATGAAGGCACGCATGATTGCTGGTTTTCGATGGACAAGAAAAGGATTGAACCAACGTCTAGAGTTCGGGAAGAAGAAAGAGCAAGACAAATGAAGTATATATACAGAAGGAACGGCTCGAGAGCGTAAGCAAAAGCGGCATGGCTCTTACTGATTCTGAGAAGAGGTGCTGTCGCGGCATCACGGCTGATCGAGTTACAACTCGCAACGTACCCTTCTACTTAGCCATCAGCTATGCGAGTAGACCTTGCTGTATGCTTGTGTTGACCCGACTCGGGTGTTGCTTTTCAAGTCATCGTCGACGGGAAATGTCCTGCTTTATGATTTCGGCCTCCGACAAGGCGCAGCGACCAAATCTATTATTGGTCAACTGGACATGGAAGAGTCCTGTAGGTACAAGTAAGCAGAAAGATACAGCCTGGAAGTGGCTGTGAAAAAGATGACTTCCTCGAAATGGGAAGAGTATTGGATCGGATGTTTCTGTCAGAGCCGTCCCTGAACGCTGTATGCTTACTGTGAAGTTTATTGTACCATCATCAGGTAAAAAGTTCGCTGCAATGCGACCCAGTCTTGACTCCGTGACTCTCACGCCGGCCAAGAAGTAAACAGCACGGCAGCCGCGTCGAAAAGCTGCGGTGTCATGTTCGAGGCTGTATGCAATGCAAGACCAGAGACATGAGGCGATGTTGGATTTATCGCGAGTTGTTTGGCGTCAATATCCTATTCTAGTCTGCTTACGCAGCTTATGTGACACAGCATGGAGGCTCTGCCATCATTGAGTGACTTGATCCTCCAGTAGCGGGCCAAACATCCGAAGGTGACAAGCTACGTACAGGTACATATGCGACTGCAAGCCTCATATCAAAGTCCGAAGGAGGCAGAGAGTATCTACCTATGATCAGATGCTGGAGGCGTCCGCGGCAAAACGGTCGTGAAAAAGAAAAAGGAACGTAGTCATTCACCATTGTCGCTCGCGTCCTACGATTCTTCTGATGAGGCAAAAAATGCAAAAAGAAAGGTATGTGCCAGGTTGTTGAGGTCGTACTGGGGCTCGAACCCACTGGGGTATGTTAGTTGATGCTGATTTGAGACTAGTCATAGGCTGAAACTTACGGACTCGAGAAGGCTGATGATGTAATCAAAATCTCGCGTGCTAACCGCTACACTATACAACCAAGTTGTTATTGAAAACTTTGATCATTGAAGATATATATGTTTACAGATAGGGGGAAGGGGGAATGTCCGGGGTAAGTAGTCACGCCACCACATCCGCAGTCGATCTGGCCGAGAAGAACACACTGCAAAGCATACGAACAACAAAAAACAGCTCATGAGTAATGTCAAGTGTGCTTGTTCTGTCCTAGTTGTGATCTATGCAATTGTTCTAGGATTTCTATGTATATTACTCTATATTCCTTCCAACCTCCTGCCGGACGAACGAAAGACGTCTTGACCAAAAGTCTTGACCTAATCGTTCCGACACTATTATATAAATTTTCTTACTTCTGATCATTCTCTCTGTCCTGGCGCTCAGTTTGCGCTATCGTCATGTCTGTCTTTTGTGATCCCAAGCTCTTCGGTCCTTGAATGCTGATATGTCTGACTTTCTCTTCTAGCAAGTGGTTTCCACATGCAGTGATGACATCCTCAATCAAACGGCTGTAGATGCGGCGCTTGCCATATGCAAGGATGTAAACACTTTCAGGGCCGGAAGACATAAGATATGGCTTCTCCTCGTCGGCGAACGAGATGTTGAGGCCTATCGTTTCGAAGACAATTGGTTGGTATAACGTCTCGGAGACAGTGATGTTGGGACCGTGATGAGCGACTTGGTTCAGCAGCGCTAACAGGGCTTTGAAGATGTTGCCTGGTTTGTCTTTGCTGTCGTTGTCCCAATGGCCAAACATTGAAAGCGTAAGGTTGATCTTGAAGTCGATGGAAAGGTGTCGTACACAGGAAGATGGGCACGGTAATGATGTCCATGCAAGTGTGTACTCGTCGTTGTTGAGGATGAGTTGTGCAGACCACGTTTGGTCGGCAGTGGTGTTGTGGTAAGATGGTAGGCGATAGATCTCCCGCATCTCATCTGCAACCAGACCGTTTGTTCGCATCAGGTCGAGCCAGTCGAACGAGATGGTGCTCAGGTGGATGATGGTTGGAAACTCGGCGCCGCAA
Source organism: Aureobasidium sp. EXF-12298 (assembly GCA_024195555.1). Classification (NCBI taxonomy): domain Eukaryota; kingdom Fungi; phylum Ascomycota; class Dothideomycetes; order Dothideales; family Saccotheciaceae; genus Aureobasidium; species Aureobasidium sp. EXF-12298. The sequence continues at coordinate 12,646 of SWBJ01000400.1, forward strand.
TCTAGTTTATGTTGTCGAGTAGTTGATTCGCTTGTCGAGTTGGCGAAAGAGAAGACATTTGTATAGACCATGTCACGAAGCTCGCGTGGAAGGCCCATGAGAGAATAGGGTTGTGGCATGGAGCATGACAATATAGAACTCATGATAGTGTATGCGTGTGTTGGAATTGATCGACAATTGATATGTAGAACCGGATTTGCACTGCAACAGAATACAAGGGGGACTAGAGACGGAAACTCATGTGCATATATAAGAACAAAGGATAGTGCGGCAATGTTTCCTACCTGTTTCCAGAACATGGAATGCTTCATAGCTTATCGTCGGATGAGGTGATTTCCCAGCAAACAGGATGCTGTTCATGATGAGAGATTTTTTGAGGTGCTACCAAACAGGAGGATACCGGAAGGATCAGCGACTCAAACAGGCGTTCCTATGTGCTGGAAGGGCCGAAAGTTCGTGATGGGGTACCAACAGTCAGAGTCGACATGATAAATCAGTACTGGCCGGAGATCATAGGGCAGGAATAGAAAGAGGGAGCGGTTGGGATAGTATTGCGACGAATCACCGTGTCTTAAGCCTCTCATGCAGGAGCAAAACATCTGGTGATAGCTGGTGCAACGAACGAGCTTCGGCTTGACCTCGGATCTCGTGATGTTTTTTGTTTGCATCCATCGAGCTGGACTTCAGCGAGTGAAGAGAGATGGCTGTGACACGACTTCAATATAATGCCAATGTTTGCCTCGTGCTAGCACGGAAACATTTCTTGCACGGAAACATTTCTTGCCGCATCCGGAGGATAAGTCTGGAGTCAAGTCAGCTTTGCCGACGTATAATCCTTCAGATGTTGGACCGAGGTCGAGCGTGTCAAGGTATGTTGATGTGTTGACCAGTCGGATTCCAGGACGAGATAGACTCTCAACGAGGCCGAGGACCCTTTTCAGTCAAGATAGAGGGAGTAGCTCTACTTGTATATGCAAACGCCCGCACGCAGAGTAGATGTGTTGGCCGAGAAGGATCAATCATCAGGTGGTTGTGCAAGATGCCTCGGCTCCCCCGCAAAATGAGCGTGGGATCTCCGCAATGTTTGGCGGCCACCTCGGGCGAAAGATGGGCTAGATCGCCTTACAAGACGGGCAGCTTCTGTTCAATACTGTTCCTGTGTTATACCTCACGTCACAATGTCCCAGCAACAGAAGAACGAGTTCTCCGAGAAGCTGATGGTCAGCGCCGATGGCCAGCTGAGCGCTTCGCAGAAGATCCCCCAGATCGCTAGACCCTTTGTCAGCGAGAAGGCACTCAAGTACATCGACCTTGTAAGCTCCTCGATCCTACATTCAAGGCTCTGGTCACTCACAGCAGCGTCCAACAGGTCGAGAAGTTTGTCGAAGAAGAATGTATCCCCGCCGATCGCGTCGTCTTGCAACAGATTGGCGACACGACAGCTGAGCGCTTCAGCTCCCACGCACCCATCATCGAGGACCTCAAGAAGCGTGCAAGAGAGCTAGGACTATGGAACATGTTCCTGCCAAGGAACCACTTCAAGGAGGGAGCCGGCTTCAGCAACCTCGAGTATGGTCTCATGGCCGAGTACCTGGGCAAGAGTCGCACCGCCTCCGAGGCAACCAACTGCGCTGCCCCCGACACTGGAAACATGGAGGTGCTCGCCAAGTACGGCACACAGGCTCAGAAGGACAAATGGCTCAAGCCTCTGCTCGAGGGCCAGATCCGTTCTGCCTTCCTCATGACCGAGCCTGATGTTGCCTCGAGTGATGCTACCAACATCACTCTTGACATTCGCCGCGAGGGCAACGAATACGTCCTCAACGGTTCTGTATGTTGCTCCGCCCCGCTGTTTTGCCCACCTGCTAACTCTCTTTCCACAGAAATGGTGGTCCTCGGGTGCTGGTGACCCTCGCTGCAAGATCTACATCACTATGGGCAAGACGGACAAGAACAACCCCAGCCCCTACAAGCAGCAGAGCGTCGTCCTCGTTCCAGCTGATACCCCCGGCATCACCGTCCACCGCATGCTCGGTGTCTTTGGCTACGATGATGCCCCTCACGGCCACGGTCACATCTTCTTCAAGAACGTCCGCGTGCCTCTGGAGAACATCGTCCTGGGCGAGGGTCGTGGTTTCGAGATCATTCAGGGACGTCTGGGCCCTGGTCGCATTCACCACGCCATGAGAAGTATTGGCGCTGTAAGTACTGCTTTGTCGCTTCCATGGCACTGTCGCTGACATAGTCCTCTCCCAGGCCGAGAAAGCTCTCGAGCTCTTCATCGCTCGTGTCAACGATCCCCGCAAGAAGGCTTTCGGCAAACTTTTGAACGAACACGGTGTCATGATCGAACGCATTGCCAAATCGCGTGTTGAGATCGATTCCGCCCGTCTCTCAGTCCTGAACGCTGCAATCACAATTGACACCAAGGATGCCAAGTTTGCACTCAAGGAGATTGCTGAGGCCAAGGTCTTGGTTCCTAGCATGGCCTTGAAAGTCATTGATCGTGCTATCCAGGCTTACGGTGGTGCTGGTGTATCACAGGATACTCCTCTAGCAAACATGTATGCTCAGGGCAGAACCATGAGGATCGTAGATGGTCCTGATGAGGTGCATTTGGTGCAGCTGGGCAGGAACGAGAACAAGAGAGGCAAATTCTTGCTGGACAGATTAGAGCGACAGAGGCAGACCAGTGAGCAGATGGCAGCAAAGCATGGCCTGAAGCTCAAGGATGTGCTGCTGTTGGACCGTGTCGTGTCCGAGAAGTCCAAGCTTTAAGGGTTCTTTCATGTTTGTATAATGATTATCTAGAAAACGGTTCATATGATTCAACAGTGTTTGTTTGTCTTTGCATTACCCCATCTACTGAACACTTTTAATCTGTGTCTTGTGCTGGTCAAGAAAGGTGTACCTCATTTTCCTGTCTTGCGACCAAGTAAATCTTTAGTATGTGCGTCTATGAGAACAAAAGCAACAAAAGGAAGAAGAAGTTGAAACGCCGTAAACCAGATTACCTTGCCGCATGCTCTGAATGCGAAATTGGTCAGAACCAATATCTGAGAACATCTTCATCGGCTTCCTATGCCTTCAAGGCTTCAGAGGCCTTCTTGTCTTGAACTGGCTTGGGCTGGTTGGAGCTAACGCCCACAAGGCGCTGGAGCTGTTCCATGAAGACGAACATTAACACTGTGTTAGGACTGTCAAAAAGAAAAAAACGTCAGTGTCACTCTTGCTCTTTGTAAGCGGTAGCAGAAATAACTTACGCAAGTCTGAGCCATGCGGGTGACCATCCTCTCATGAGGAAGCTGATACCCTCCTTCTGGTATGAGTCGGCGAAGATTTTGCTGAGGCTGGGCTTAACACCGTTGATGGTGGGAGCGCTTTGGACACGGCTCTTGAGTACATCGGCGGGTGCGCATGCAGTGGTTGCGACGGTTCCGGCAAGTAATGAGGCAAGGAAGTGGAGGAAGATGCCGTCCTTCAAACCAAGGCTGGGGTTTGAAAGAAGGTAGTCCTTTGCGGTCGAGTAGCTGGCATTGGTTAGGTCTACCTTCTTAGAGATGATTTAATCCTTGGAAACTCACGTAGCGATCTGGGAAATGTCTGCACAGCGTTAGTGATTTTTGCAATGATGAGACATGACGTACAAAACTCACTCATGATAACACTGCGAACAATGTTAGGTGTCAAACCTCTGCTGAAAGTCGACATGCCCTCCTCCTTTGCAATTCTATACAGCGCACGGATGGAGTTGCCGTAGTTATATCTCTCCGCAGCGGGTTTAGCACCATCTGCACACATTCTGACGAGCACAACCTCTGTAGGGTTGCCGATAAGACCTGCTGCTCCACCAGCTACACCGGAACACACGACTTCCCAGCCAGCAGTTAATTTGGAGGTTCCTGTCCTTTGTTTTACTTCCTTGGCAAAGTAGTTATACAGTCCGAAACGAGCGGTCGAGTAGGAACATTGTCTGAGCCAGGATCCAGTCAAACCAGTCCAGAGAGAAGGAATACCATCACGGCTGGCGAATGATACTAGTGTTCTAAGAATGTTCTTTGGTTGGTGCATGACTTGCATGCGGCTGTTATCATCAGTTTGCAGTCCTAGGTTGCGGTATGAAGATTCTCACTATTTCGTTTGGTCCAAAGGATGTGCTGCAAAACTTGTCAACACAAGGTCACCTTATCTCGACTCACACCTGACTTACTGCATGTTGCTGCCATGGAAGCGGCCGCTCCACTGCTACTGTCTCAGCACCAATCTTGTCATTCCCCATACTTTGCAGAAACCCTTACCCAAGCCAGAAAGGCTGTTGCTTCTTCTTCTCACCAGCCATATCCAAGAATCACCAAATGTTTCGTTGCGGATGTCGACGGCTAATCAGATGCACTATCTGTCTGCCCGAATTACCAGGTCAATTTGGCGGGGAAAAAAGAATCTTGCCGGTTGGAAAGTTTGCAAAGTCACCGAGCCTCAATCTCTGACTTGCCAGCCCAAGAAGATATGTCTCGGATGAGAATTGTCTATAAATTTTGCTGCTGGAACAAGAGAAGAAAAAAAATCACATGCCAATTTCATGAATCAAACAAGGCCTTGCGTCTTTTCTCTCCTTTTGCTCTCGGCCAATCAGCGCTTAGCAGTTCATATGCCGTGTTATGTCCGGGCTGCTCGGGCCGACCTCTTCTTACGCCTTTCTTGGACGATGCCTTGCTGTCTCATTCTGCCTCTTCTTCAGCATCAGACCTCTCAATAACTTTTCCAGTGCGTCCTGTCAGCAAAAAGAACTTTCGGGACAAATGCTTTGTGACCGGTATTCTTCTGAAGCCATGTTGACGCTCAAGCCCGCCGCAAGAACGCGTCTGGCACGCGATTCCCTATAAGAAATTCACCAACACACTGAACACGAGCGACGACTATCGTCAGTTCATAACCTACTGGTATGGAAGCCGCATAGAAGTATGGCCGCAACTCATCCTACGCAGCTTGCCACATGGTCGTAAAGTCGCAATTCCCCATCCAGTCTCAGCCAGGACCTGTTATGGCAGCTTGACATACGAGAGGAAGAATTTCAACCTTTGGACCAACTTGTTTGCTCGCCCAGAGCTTGCGTTAGTAAGCATACTGCAATTGTCTCAAATGACCTTTCTCTACAGATCAGTGCAGAGCTTACACCATTACCGAGACTGGCCTCGGTTATGTGAACATAATGCAGAGAGACTGCGCTGATGTCCGGCTTCCTTCCACCAAGACGTTGGTGTATGATCATCAGCAGATGCGTTGCTTTTGGTTCGGCAGACCTGTTCTCTGATGTCGGCAAATTTAGTCGCTTTCGATGACCACAACTCTGGTCGCGAAGAGGCAGTGCAACCTTCTAGTCCAAAGATTCGACTTGGGCTCAGGTTATGCGCTCGAAATGATTGAGCAGTATCGCTACCAGGTAGAAAGTAGCTTCACAGACCCAAATGACTTGTTGTTCATCAAGTTCCTCGCTGCAACAAAGACTCCCGGGAGCATATTGGGACATCGATTTTCACTCCGATCACTTCTCAAGTGTAAACCCTCCAAGAAAAGGCTTCGATATGTGAAGTGTCAAGTCGTTCTTTCTCTGTGACGACTTTCGGACATCAGGATGATCGATAAGACCTTGGACGAGGGCTGACGTCCGTAAACAACAATGATTGGACCTTGTCCGAATACGGATTGGCGACCCCATCGTGGTCCAGGAAAGACTCATCGTACCCTTGTTGGCTTGCGACAACTGACCTGTATAAAGTCGCGGCAATAGATATCGGCTGTTGGCAGTGAGGAGTTCTTCAGTCGAACATCTAACGTTGTCTATCGCGGCACACACCTATCGTTATCACATTGGACGTTCTTGTACAGAAATGCAAGTCATACTTGATCACTTCAGAAAAACACTCTCACCATTGATACCAAATGTAAGGATCTCCTGGGTAAAAGACAGCACAGTCCTTTCGATCGATTCTAGCATTCAGCCGCCCCCAGTACAATCCTGGTGCCACATGAGTGAGCTCTCAAACGGTAACACATTCAGCCAAGGCCTCGTTCTTGGATGTGTCTACTTCTTTGTGGGGGTGGCAGAGCAGCCAAGAGAAACAAAAGCCATATCAGAGGTCGAGCCAGCGAAAGCCAAGCATCCAAGCAATTGGCATAAACGCCCACTTCAGCTCAATTCGAAGTCAAACAGCAACAGGTAGAAACGTGCAATCAATTCCCCACAAGCCATCCCCTCTCTGTTTTTCCACCGCAAAATCCTACATTTTCTTCTTGATGGCTGCTTTTCCTTTCTTCACAACTGCCGACTTGTAGTGAGAGCATGAAAGAGATATAAGGCCGTTCCCCCAGACCCCAGATCCCCCGCATTGTTACCCCAGACAGATCTGTCTGTATCCCGTTGTCAACATTTCCAATCCTACTCAAACATCATTCGTACTATGAGAACCTCTCACGACGTCGAGAAGGAGACGCACGCTGCTATGCACAAAGAGCTTGCCGAAGAGACGGTCCACGAGGCTGCTGAGCGTGGACACCAGGCTACTGATCAGTAAGTCAACCAACTCTCCTACTCCCATCATGTTAACCATTGTACAGATATGGCAACTCGCTCATTGAGTTTGATCCTAAAGCTGAGGCCAAGCTACGCACAAAGATTGATTTCATGATCATCCCGACTGTCATGTTGTTGTATCTTTTCTGTTTTATTGATCGAGCCAACATCGGTTAGTCAATCTTCCTGACACTTTACAACCATCATTGCCTCATTATCGATGCAGGTAACGCGCGACTTGCCGGCTTGGAACGTAACTTAGTAAGTACTGCGGTGAGGGAGTCTCTTTTTTGTGCACAATGCTGACTTTAGTATAGAAACTTACTGTGCGTCACATGATCCTTCTATAACGAAAATGTCAGAATGTTGACTGTGTCCAGGGGTACGATTACAACGCCATCTTATCTGTCTTCTACATCAGTTACATCATCTTTGAGATTCCGGCAAACATGTGCTGCAAGTGGCTTGGACCTGGTTGGTTCATTCCTGGCATCTCTCTAGCTTTCGGCCTCTGCTCAATTGCCACCGCTTTCGTCCACAACTTCAGCCAGATGTGTGCCGTCAGGTTCGTCCTTGGTATCTTTGAGGCAGGCATGCTTCCTGGAATCGCCTACTACCTCTCCCGTTGGTACCGAAGATCTGAGTTAGCTTGGAGACTTGGTCTTTATGTAGTAGCAGCACCTCTCGCTGGAGCTTTTGGTGGTTTGCTGGCTTCAGCTATCTTGAAGTTGGACCACTTCGCTGGGCTCAAGGCATGGAGAATGATCTTTGCTATCGAGGGAATTGTCACTGTTGGCCTAGCGGTCATCTCCTTCTTTACCCTGACAGACAGACCTGCAACCGCCAGATGGCTCTCTCAGGAGGAGAAAGATCTCGCCATTTCTCGTGTCAAGTCTGAGAGAGTTGGAGCCACCGAGGTTCTGGACAAATTCGATCGCAAGAAGATTTTTAAGGGCATTTTTTCTCCTGTTACATTGGGCACATCTACGATTTTCCTGCTCAACAATGTCACTGTCCAAGGTCTTGCATTCTTTGCACCCACCATCGTTAAGACCATCTACCCTCACAACACGGTCGTCAGTCAACAACTTCACACTGTTCCCCCTTACATCGTGGGAGGCTTCTTTTGTCTGTTGTTCCCATACGTCAGTTGGAAGACAGATTGTCGTCTTCCGATTCTCATCTGCTCAGCTCCTCTGATCATCATCGGATAGTAAGTTACACCACTGACGCCATTTCTGTTCCTCAGGCCTGTGTTAAGCATCTTCCACAGCATCATGTTCTTGGCCACCGAAACAGCCGCCGTCCGCTACGGTGCCACCTTCATCATTGCCTCCGGCGCGTTCGCATTCGGATCCCTTTGCAATGCCCAAGTCAGCGCCAACGTCGTCTCAGACACAGCACGTAGTTCCGCTATCGGCACAAACGTCATGTTTGGCAACATCGGTGGTTTGATTGCCACCTGGTCGTTCCTGCCCTTCGATGCGCCTAACTACCACATCGGCAATGGTCTCAACTTGGCTGTCGCTAGCACTGGACTGTGTTTGTGTATCTTGCTGTTGTTCTGGATGAAGAGGGATAACAAGAAGAGAGACGGCAGAGATATTGATCAGGAATTGGCTGGTACTACGCTTCTTGAACAGCAGGATATGGATTGGAAGCACCCTAGTTGGAGATGGAGGCCTTAAGGATGGCAGATTGTAGTAACTCTGCTCTGCATTGGTGAAGACCGTGGTTTGAGCTAGGTGATGGCGAAGCAGGATACGATGTCAAATACGAAGATCATGTTCACGTTTACTGGTTACACATCACATCTTTCGCGTGAACAAAGCCGATCTTCTTGAAGCTCAGAAGGAAGGCGTTGTACACTAGACACAACGACCATCGAAACAAAGAAGGACAAGACCAAACAGCTTCGAGAAATGTAGAGGTGGAGGTGTCACCCAGGCTTTGTGTGCTGATTTGATGAAACTTCTATGCTAAATAACGCATCCCCCTGCTCTTCCGAAATAAAACTCTCTGGTTGCGTAGGTAAAGTATTGTACTGTATCTCAAGAAAGCTCTGGCTGTCTCTGCCAAGAATAATGTATGTCAACCATTCTCAAGTTTTCCAAGTCGCCGCTGATAAACTAAGATTGTGTTATAGGGTTTCGATTGGCCGTGTCGTCGTTACTGTTCTGGATCATATGCAAATGTCGGTTTTCAATCTTCGAGCTCGATGAGTTCGATGCCTGAGCTGCTTCTGTCGACAACCGGATCTTCAACCTCAGTCAGGTCAATCACTTCCTTGCTTCCGCTGCCAGATCTCACAGACTCGTCAGTTGTGTCTGGTTCTCCTGTCAGATCAATGATGTTGTTCATGTTTCTGAATGTTGTGTATGTGTTTGTGACCGTGACTTGTGAATCAGGTTCAACTTTGGGCTCAATCTTTGGTCGTTTAGAAGAACGAGATAGTTGTGTAAGATCGTTTCCAAAACGGGTTTCGTCCGGGCTCACATCCAAATCGATGTCGATGATGTCGATACCATCGAAGATTTTTCGTTTTTGAGCTCCTGCTATACCCCCTATCTCGGGAGAAGTGTGCCTAGAATGAGGAACGAAAGTGGGCCTGAGTAAGCGATTGCCATAGTAATCAAATTGGTCCCCTTCTGCACCGCCAATATCATGGAAGTCTTCACCGGCGGTCATCAGATCTTGTTGTTCGTCATCTGGATGATTCTCTTCGCTGCCATTGCCTCTGGAAGTCAGTCTGCGTGGATGGTCATTTCCGTTTCCATCGCCACGATATTGGTCGTCATTCAGATAGTCGCCATCTATGTCCGAGTCAGGGGCATCATCCTGATCGTTGTTATCATCGGGCTTGGTGTCAAAGTTCTCAAGCCTGCGTTGAACCCCATCATCGTTTAATAAGTGTCGGTGTCTGTTTATGACATTCTGGAAGCGTGTCAGATGAATCACGATGCGACACGATCCCAGACCTACCTGGAAATCTTGCCAATTTTGGTTGTCAAAAGGTATAGAATCATCGAATAGACTAAGAAGCTCTTTGCAATAGTCTCTGCGTGCCTTTCGGATGGCTGTGTAGCTGCGACTCACAGTGCCGCTGGGAAAAATCTTGCGTTTGAGCTGTAAAGATGAGCACCAAGCAACTTCTGGAATACCGCCTCTGGTATCATTAACGCCCCTCATATGAGTAGTCCAGAGCTCTCTTGCTTCGTCGGTAAGGTGCATCGCAGCAAGACAACCCTCTTCGTGCGGATCTTCGCCTGCAACAAGAAATCGGCGGACGGGGACCATGCGGAGTGTTCTTCTCACCCATCTGGCATCAGCGATCTCGAAAAACATGTGTCCATATATCGTCCTGTGGTTTATGATTTTTGTACCACGAGTTGCGGGATTCAGCATCTTTCGAATGTCCTTGATGGATCTGGGATCGAGTGCCTTTTCACGCGCACCAAATCTCAACTGAGTCTGACCGGTAGGCATGACTGTGGAGCTTCGAGCATTGAACTCAGTGTAGTTCTTGACTCGAGAGTGAAGGGTCGCTGGCTTGTTTTGTGTCCGATCGTTGACTTTTGATTGTGAGTTGTGCGTGGGAGAAAGGTGGCAGGGCGCGTGTAGAGAAAGCCCTCGAAGGCGAAGGGTCCGAAATTGATGTGTGAAACTGGAGAGTTCAAAATTGAGAAAAAGTTGGTGACCTTAGATGGCAGGTCGGTTCCTATGTGTGAAGCGAAGAACGTTAGCTATGAGGGAGGCGTAACCTCTCAGAGACCGTCAGCAGCTGGCGGGCTTTGCAGTTAGCGCAGCTAAAGGTGATCAGAGACGAGAGACCATGCGCTCCATGAGTTGGAGTGTAAATGGATGGACCGACGATAGAGCAAGAGTGAAGGATTAGTGGAAGAAAGGTTGCTAATAATCTCCAAGAATGATCTCGCCAGAGGCGAGTAAGTGAACGTTAATATAGTACAGGTCGAGTGGGAGATTTGAGAGACTTCAGAGACCTTAAGTGTGAGCAGGAGCAGAGGAAAATCGGACTGCAAATTGAGTGAGTGGTGTAAGGCAAATCATGGAGTGCAACCATAAAAATTCATGGTGATGGAACGAGTTCGAGCGCATCGTGATCTCGACTTCCTACCCATTCCCTCACTCATAATCCCAAACGGGTTCCTCTTTCTTGTGTTGGTGCATTCTATCAGGCATGCAAGACTAATTCTTGCTTCGAGGTCATGGTTGCTGAGGGCAACAGTTGTTCTATGCCCTGATCGCTATTGTCTGACCGTCAGGCACTTAGCGTCAGAATTTATAGCACAATAGCCACCATCGAGTGGTATACCCTCAAGGGTAGAGAAGGCGGCTACAGCGGCCGTCGTAGCACGGGTAGCGAGTAGAGCAAATTAGATCGCCGGTAGTCGAATATACATGACAGAGCCTCTGTTCGATCTTGGTTGGAGTCTTCGAGTTCAGAGCTGCGAACACAGTGCTTTGTAGTTGAATCCGGGCAGGTTGTTGTGTCAGTTTGATTCGATGCGGGCGCACGAGGTCCGTGAGTCACCCTGACCGTGTAACCCCCACACTTCTGTGTAACACCTTCCCGATCCTACCTATTTATCCAGCCGTTCTGTTGACAATACCTCTTGATAACACATACAAACGCTTGATCGATTTCTCTGCCTATCTGTCGCATGCACTTGCCTATCCCTTGGCCGCAGCTTGTCTATATGCGATATGCACATATCACCCCAAATCGGGCGGGTGATAAGGCTTAGCGCATCCTTTGCATGTCTTATCAACCTGTCTATCACGGCCTGAGGCTTGTGGTAGGGCACGATACTACATACCTAGTCACGATAAGAACCGCGACCATGATCGCGGGACCGATGGCCGGGGAAGTTATCTCATAGACAACTGTGCATGTCGGTAGAGGTATAAGTGATCGTAGCACTCATGACATAGATAGACACCCGCTTTCATCGTTCTCCCTTCTCTACCTGCAGAGATGATGAACAGGATCAGAAGACCTTTCCCGGTTTCGCGCCGGGACACTGACTCTGTGCAGCTGAATACCCTAGAGCCTTCCAGACCTGCAGACAACTCCGACAAGAAAGGAGCCGAAGTTGGCGTTGAGGCCGATTCGTCAGACATTGAGCATGGCCACCTTCAGGAAATCGAGGTAGACGTTGACAAGGTACTACACGATGGAGAAGTCAAAGATGTCGACGCTGACACTTCGCCATACCCTGAAGGTACTGTCTGAACTGTGGTCTTCACGAGTGTATGCTTCTAACATTTTATATTAGTTCGCGCTGTGGTTCCCGAGACTGATGATCCCAACATGCCATTGAACACCCTCAGAATGTGGATTGTAGGCATCATCTGGACAATGCTTGGATCTGGTGTCAACCAGTTTTTCTCCTTGCGGTATCCCGCCGTACATATCGTCTCGCTTGTTGCGGAGCTTCTTGCCTTTCCTATGGGAGTGGCTCTAGCGCACATCCTGCCTATATACACCTTGGACCTTGGCCGTCTTGGAAAGTGGAACATCAACCCGGATCGTCATTTTGTAAGTTAACGTATGATCAGTGTTTAACATGAACATGACTCATTGCTTCGCAGAATATCAAGGAGCATGCCCTCATCACCATCATGTCGAACGTGACAATTGGCTTCGCTTCGGGATCTGATGCTTCGAACATGATACAAGCAGCCAAGAAGTTCTACAACTTCGATCTCTCTGCTGGACTGGCTGTTCTCATGGTCTTGTGTACCCAGCTTCTTGGATTCGGTGTTGCTGGCCTTGGATCTCGCTGGGTTGTGGAACCTGCCTCGATCATTTGGCCTGGCATTTTGGGCAATTGCGCTTTGCTTTCCACTTTGCATTCTAAATCAAATGCCATCGCCAACGGCTGGAAGATATCACGCCTTCGGTTCTTCTTCTTCGCATTGCTTGCAGCGTTCGTGTGGTATTGGTTCCCTGGCCTCATCTTTCCTGCTCTATCATATTTCACATGGATCTGTTGGATTGCACCCAACAATGCTGTAGTCAATCAGCTCTTTGGGATGCAAACTGGACTTGGAATGTTCCCACTCACCTTCGATTGGTAAGTGAAGCAGAAGGTATAAACACCACGACTAGCGGCGGCATTTTGTCTCAGTCTGTACGCGAGGCCTGCAGGGTGTATTGAAACACCATCAGGGACGGCGTTTCGCAGAGTTGGGCGCACTCGTCTAGCAAAGCTGTGGTGTTCTTGCCCATCCGTCTTCGTGAAATCATGCTAATTGTACCTTCACTTTAGGTCACAGGTCGCATATAATACCAATCCTCTGTTGAGTCCTTTGAGTGCCGCACTCAACGTCCTAGCCGGCTTCGTTTTCTTCTTTTTGATCGTCACTCCAGGACTGTTCTACACCAACAAATGGTTTACTGGCTATCTACCAATGATGACTGCAGACGTCTATGATAATACCGGAGCCAGCTACAATGTCACCAGGGTCATCAATCCTGTGACCAAACGCCTTGATCCTGAAGCCTATCGTGCATACTCGCCTCCCTTCCTCAGCGCGACATTTGCGTTTGTGTATGGATTGTCATTCGCTTCCATTACCGCGGTACTCACGCATACATATCTCTGGCATGGAACCGAAATCTGGACTGCCCTTCGCGGAACGAGAAAACTTGATATTCATGGACGCTTGATGAAAGCATACAAGCCGACTCCTTGGTATTGGTATCTGATTGTTCTAGTGATTTTCACAGCTTTGTCTTGTGTCATGGTGGAGATTTATCACACTGATCTTCCCATCTATGGTGTTGCACTCGCTCTTGTCATCCCGGCCATCTACTTTATTCCTTGCGCCCTGATTCAAGGTATCTCCAACGTCGACGCCAACCAGATCAACGTTTTATCCGAATTTATTGGTGGATATATGTTTGCAGGAAAACCTCTAGCCAACATGATCTTCAAGATCTTGTCTACCGCGGTCGTCAACCAAGGCATCTTCTTTGTCCAGGACATGAAACTGGGACATTACCTAAAACTCGCTCCTCGCACCGTCTTCTTCGCTCAAGGCTTCGCCGCCGTGCTAGGTGCTCTGACACAAACAGGCGTGACTCTTTGGATGCTCGGCAACATCAAAGATATCTGCTCTTCCACCCAGAGCTCCAGTTTTACATGCCCTAACGGGAGAACAGTATTCAGCTCATCAGTGATCTGGGGCTTGATAGGGCCAGACCGTTTGTACAGTGTAGGAAAGCGCTACTCTTCGTTGTTACACTTCTTCTGGATTGGTGCTTTGACGCCTGTGATTACTTGGTACGCATACAAGAAGACGGGAAAGAAGATTTTCAAAGATGTGAATTGGCCTTTGTTCTTTGTGGGCACGGTGAGTTCCGTGAAAGTACGATTTACTGCAAAACACTGATTGTATCCAGTACAATGTGCCTCCTGCCACAGGCATCAACTATACCTCGTGGGCACTGGTAAATTGGGTCTTCAACGGTTACATCAAGAAAAACTTTTTTGCCTGGTGGACAAAGTACAACGTGCGTAATCTTCTATCCCTTTGCCTTCCCCACTTATCATGCCAATAGCTGATCAAAACAGTATGTCCTCGCAGCTGCCGTCGACACAGGCACAGCCATCGCCGGCATTATCATTTTCTTCGCTGTCAGCTATCCTGGCTACTCGATGCCAGATTGGTGGGGTACAACGGTGTTTGCGAACACACTTGATGCTGTGGGTGTTCCCAACTTGTCGTTGCCTGCAAGTGGTTTCTTTGGTCCTGCGAATGGAACTTGGACTTAAGGCATCTGATCTCCAAGAACGAAAGGATGCTTCTAAACGTGTATCATTGTCTTTTACGAGCCATGAGTGTGTTTATATGTGAATAGAATGAGTTCGTAGATGACATGGCGGCAATAAGTCAAGATATCAAGGCGATCTGTATTACACAATGCGATTTCAACCAGGAATAAGTCTGAGAGATGTCGATCGGATGGTGCACTCCAGTGGAGATTGCCTTTTCCGAAAAGTATTGTGAAATAGTGCAATTATACACGATACTGTTCTAAGGATACGAGAGCCATTCTCAGCGATATCAGAAGAAGCCAGGCTTGGGCAATTTCAGGGTGACCAGGGGGTCAATGCCAGGAAACGGAAGGCTATCAGATATTTGTGGATGTGACGGACGATTGAGTTGGGTCATGTTGCTGTTTGCCCAATCCATGATGCTGCGATCTAGAACGATCGGATCGGCATCTTCGTCGTCGTCTGGATAGCCGAGATTCGATAGAGAATCGTCTCCAATACTTGGTAGAGGTAGGCTGTACGCAGGAACGTTCCGCGAGCTTGTCCTCTCTAGTCTATCGTTCGGGAGTGCGGGTTGATTGTCTTTCGAGGTGGCAGCTTGAGTTGTCGTATGGCTTGGCTCTGCAGGTCTCTCTGGATCTTGTCTCGTAGCTCGAGTCCGCTTGGCCGGTTTGGGAACAGCTGGTCGGGATGCTAGACCGGCTTGTGCATACTTTTCTGGAAACCTTGTTCTCAGTCGATCGCGCAGGTCCGTTGGTGTCCTGCCATGTTCTCGGAACACTTCGTCTTTGCAGATAGAGACCCAAGATGGGCCTTGCTCGCGGAAGCCTTTTAGCAGAGCCTCGTCTTCTTCGTCCGTAAAGTTGCGTCTCGGTCGGCGTTGTGCCTTCCATAGAGTCTGTTCCGTGGAACCGGCTTGCTTGGGTTGTGCCTCAACTTCTGCCGCAGACTCTACTGGAGTTTTCTCTGCTGGTTTTGGCCTCTTGGATGTCTCAGTGGTTGCAGCTTCCTCAGATGAAACTCTCTTGGCTTTTCGGGTTTTCCTCGCTCCACCATAAGCATCAGGACGACAAACTCTGAATCTGTAAAAACATAAGTCTAGCACTAAGGACAAGGAGTTGTTTTCAAGTACCTGTCTTTGAGGTCCACAGCTGTCCGTTTGTGGAACTGATAGTCTGAGCAAAGCAGTATCTTCTTCCAGTTACCAATGCCAAACCTTGAGACGCCTGCTAAGAGGTCATTGGTCTCTTGTTCAGTCCATATGTTGCGTCTAGAACGCTTTTCTGAAGGTTCTTGAGTGGCTTCAGCCGAAGCCCTGTGCTCCTGCTGGGTTACAGCAGGATTCGCATTATCAGCGGAAATAGGAATAGGTGCAGGCTTGCTGCTCCTTGAGGTAGACAGAAATACTTGTGCTTCCTCCGTACTGATGGAAGGCAGGAGACCCGCATCTGGTGGTGGCTGGTGGAGGCCCTGTAGGACAGGAGGAACACGGTGACGTTTTGCATGTCGTTTTGCTGGCAACTTTGGCAATGTGAAGACTGCTTGATCAACATCTCGTCTATGAGAAGTATAATCGCCTAATCGAGGAGGCGAGTCTTCATCATTGAGTACGGCAGCAAGTGAAGTTGCAGATGACTGGTGAGGCGAGCGTCTCGCAAGCCTTGTAGCATCTGGTCCAAGATCATTACGTTGGCGCAATCTATTCCCTAGCAGAAACGGGTGTAGCTGCTCATTAGTCGTCCGGTCGAGTTGACGAGTACTTCCATCGAAGATGCCATGGCTCAAGTCACTGGGCTCAACTGGATTCGGCCTGTTTATATACTCCAGCGATCCGGGTTGAGGTAGAAGCGTGCTTGGACTCCCTTGAAATGATGGATCGGAAAACATATTTGCTAGTGGGACATGGCATGTGGTTTTCGCATAGTTACTGCATTGATTCGCATCTATGTGAGTGCTGTGGTCCTTGTGGAGATACTCAAGTCGATTCACGAGAGCGACAGAAGTGAAAAGGAAGGCATGATCAAGCAGCCAAGAAACGTGCCGCGTTAGCGCTTTGGCTGTTGCTACTGTGGTAACCCTGTTCAAACTTGATAGTGCCGAAATGGATGGATGTCGATGCTATCTAGTCGTTTATATGAACATGAACCAAGATATGCAAGCCCGACATCTCACGACAAGATTATGCTGTTCCCCTAGCATGGTGACTTCTTGCTTGAAATCCAGGTGGGAACAAGTCTGAGCCCTCTGCTCGGAAGCATTTTGCCATGACTTATAAAGTGGCTATAATCAACAGGTCAGACAACATTGCACTTGTTGCACTTGTGCAATGTTGATGGTAGCCAGATTACGGCGTTTCTACTATATACATATTTACCATTGGCCTGACTGGCGCACTCTACGAGCTGCACGAGACGAGGGCTTCTTTACGACCATCCAGAGCATGACAGATGTAGCAGCAGCCAAAGAATACCTGACAATTGTTAGGCTTTGTAAGGATGAGACAAGGAGTATCGACTGACCATGTAAAGATGTATTGAGTGTGGTTGTTTCGAAGGTTTACCTCGGCTGGTCTTCCGATAGGGATGCCCTTTGCTTCTCTATCGTAAGACTCAACGAGGTCAGGTTTCATGGTTTCTTCAATCCACACGGGCTGGCTGCCTGTCAAATCGGCCATCTGTTGAACATCAGGGAAGTAGAAAGCACCCTGCTCGGGCTTGTTATCAGGTGTGAACATGTTCTTCTTCCATGGCTCTCTCAACAGACCCTGAACGGTGACTTCGCCTTGCGGTAGGCCTTCGGGTCTAGCACGTTTGTTCGCCTTGTCTTTCGGAATCCAGCCTCGGCAGATGAGGATTTTGGTGTTGCCAGAGTAGCCTTCAAAGTCGCGTTCGAGGGGAGTCACAACCATGTAACCATCGTTGCCATCGAGAAGTCTGGGACCGATGAGCATTTCCTGGTCGTGGCGGAATTTACCAGTGGCGTAGACTCTTCTGTAATCGAAATCCTTTATGGCAGCTGGGTCGATGCTCGGAGGTAGAGGCAAAGGATCACGCACGAGGCGATCCTCGAAGCGGGCGATAAGTTCGGTCTTCCATCCTAGTCTCTGGACCTGCCATGAACCTAGGGCGAAGGCAGTAATTGGGATGACAGCCAGAACTAACAAGCCCCAGCCATGTTTTTTGCCGCCTACGCGAACGAGTTGAGGTTGGACGTCGACAATTGAAGTAAATGATGGGTCATCGGCAGGCTGGCTGGCATAGGATCTTCGTTGCAGAACTGGACGGGATTGTTGGCATTGTCGACATATCCAGGGCTTTGTTTGTGGTTGTATACGAGGGCGAGAAGACAGTGAGGCCAATTGGCGCAATATGGGCGACGGTCGAATCGACATTTTGAGTTGGTGGCAGGTGTCGATTGTGGATGGCTCTTTCCTCTTTCGCACAGCGACTTGAAGCTCCACGCTGGTGACACGCGCCAAGACGACTGCTCGATTGTCGTGGGTCGCACCTTCTCAGCCAACATCAACAACCTCTTCACTTTTTCTATTGTGCTGCTCTTTCCCTCTGTGAAAGCTTAGCTGTGAGAGGTCCGCAAGTAGCCAAATCATCTTTCGAGCGCCTCCATCTTCTGTCCGCTGGAACACTCCAGCTCACTCGCCGAAACACGACATCGCGACCCACGCGTAAAGCACCCCGTCGCAACTTCGACTTGCGCTTCGCCGCTACCAAACACTCTCCGCTTTGATATCTGACATTACCTTGTCCAACACCACATCCTACCTGTATCTCCGCCACCTCAGCTTACCTGCCGTGACAGCGTGCTGCCAAAATGGCCGACGAGGTGACGATCGACAAGGCTACCTTCCACAACCGCCTCTCGGCCTTCATCTCGCAATGGAGGCAGGACAAGCGCAATGGCGACTCTCTGTTCGGAGGCGCCTCATCTATTGCCATCGTCATGGGCAAGTCAGATGAGTCTCAGGGCTTTTCCAAGACTAGTGCTCTGCAGTTCTGGTTGTTGGGCTACGAGTTCCCCTCTACCGTTTTTGTCATTACCCAAGACTCTATGCACATTGTCACTACCAAGAAGAAGGGTAACCACCTCTGAACCACACTCTACCATTCGCCTGATGCTGACAGTTACAGCCACTTACCTCGAGCCTCTCAAGGACGGCAAGACACCTGTTGAGATTCTCGTCAGAGGCAAGGATGCCGCCGAGAACGCAAAGCAGTTCGAAACTTGCCTAGACATCATCAAGAATGCCGGCGTATGTTTTACACCCCATTCTCGAGCTACTCTGGTTAACATGTTTTACAGAAGAAAGTCGGCGTTATCTCCAAGGACCCCTCGAACGGACCCTTCATCAAGGAGTGGAAGGATAGTTTCGCAACCATTTCCAAGGACGTCGAAGAGGTGGACATCACATCAGCCATCTCAGCCGCTCTCAGCATCAAGGACGAGAAGGAGCTGCGCGCAATCCGCGATGCCTCGCGCGCATCCAGTGGCATCATGGCCAACTACTTTGTCGACCAAATGTCAGGTATTCTGGATGAGGAGAAAAAGATGAGCCACAAGGCTCTGTCACAAAAAGTTGCCGACAAGATCGAGGACGACAAATTCTTCCAAAAGCTAAAGGTCTCGAGCGGTTTCGATCCCTCCCAGCTCGACTGGTCTATCTCACCCGTCGTACAAAGTGGCGGCAAGTATGATCTGAAACTCTCAGCCGAGCCAGACGACAGCAACTTGCACGCCGGCGTCATTCTTTCTACTCTTGGATTGCGCTACCTCAGCTACTGTTCCATTATTTCCAGAACCTACTTGGTCGACCCCAACAAATCTCAGGAGAGTGCCTACAAGCTGTTGCTTGCTGTACACGACAGCATTCTTAAGAACATGAAGGACGGTATGGTCGCAAAGGATGTCTACGCCAAGGCGATCAGCCTTATCAAGTCAAAGAAACCTGAGCTCGAGAAGAATTTCGTCAAGTCGGTCGGATATGGTATTGGTATTGAGACCCGCGACAGCTCGTTCCCCATGAACGGAAAGAACACCCAGACTCTGCGCGATGGAATGACCTTCAGTATTACCACCGGCTTCCACGACATCGAGAACCCTAACCCCCAAGACAACAAGAGCAAGACATACTCACTGCTACTCACTGACACTGTGAGAGTAGGTGGTAGCGAGGGCTTAGTCTTCACCAAGGATGCTCCATCTGATCTTGAATCGACTTCCTTCTTCTTCAAGGACGATGAGGATGAGCCGGAGAAAGCAAAGCCCAAGCCAAAGAAGGACTCCCGTGTCGGTGCTGTTGCAAAGGGAAACATCACAAGCACTAGACTGCGCAGTGAGCGCAGCACACAGCCTAATGAGGAGAAGGAAGCTCAACGTAAGGAACATCAGAGAGAACTCCACTCCAAGAAGCAGCAACAAGGCCTGGAGAAGTATGGCGAAGGCACTGGCAACCTCAACGGCACCGAGGTGAAGAAGTTCAAGCGTTTCGAGTCGTACAAGAGAGACAATCAGTTCCCTTCTCGCGTCAGGGATCTTATTGTCTTGGTCGATGTCAAGAATGCTAGCATCATTCTGCCTATCATGGGACGTGCTGTTCCGTTCCACATCAACACTATCAAGAACGTCAGTCAGACTGAGGAGAATGCCTTCTCTTTCTTGCGTATCAACTTCCTGTCTCCTGGTCAGGGTGTCGGTAGAAAGGATGACCAGCCTTTCGAAGACCCAATGGCTCACTTCCTTCGAAGCTTGACGTTCCGTTCGAAGGATACTGACAGAATGAACACCATCGTCGCACAAATCACTGACATGAAGAAGGATGCTGTGCGCAAGGAACAGGAGAAGAAGGATCTCGAGGATGTTGTCGAGCAGGATAAGCTCGTCGAAATAAGAAACCGCCGACCTCAGCGTCTCGACAACATTTTCATGCGTCCCTCATTGGAGTCTAAGCGCATTGGTGGCTCGGTTGAGATCCATCAGAACGGTCTGCGTTATGCTCACATGGGTGGTGTCAAGGTTGATGTTCTATTCAGCAACATCAAGCACCTCTTCTTCCAGCCTTCTCAGCATGAACTCATCGTCATCATTCACTGCCACTTGCACAACCCCATCATGATTGGCAAGAGGAAGACCAAGGACATTCAGTTCTACCGTGAAGCCACAGAGATGCAATTCGATGAGACGGGTAACCGCAAGCGCAAGCATCGCTATGGCGATGAGGAGGAGTTCGAGGCAGAACAGGAGGAGCGCAGACGCCGTGTCCAGCTCGACAAGGAGTTCAGGTCGTTTGCCGAGAAGATCGCCGATGCTGGCAAGGGTGACAATCTGCAAGTCGACATGCCTTACCGCGATCTCGGTTTCAACGGTGTCCCAGCTCGCTCGAGTGTCTACATCCAGCCTACCACCGAGTGTCTTATCCAGATCACCGAGCCTCCGTTCACGGTCATCACACTTAACGACATTGAGATTGTCCATCTGGAACGTGTTCAGTTCGGCCTGAAGAACTTTGATATGGTCATCGTCTTCCAGGACTTCCAGCGACCTCCAGTTCACATTAACACGATTCCTGTCGAATCGCTTGACAGTGTCAAGGACTGGCTGGATTCAATCGACACACCCTACTCAGAGGGTCCTCTCAACTTGAACTGGGGTACTATCATGAAGACCGTTACTGCTGATCCCCATGAGTTCTTTGCTGGTGGTGGTTGGTCCTTCCTTGCTGCCGAGTCAGACGACGAGGAACAGAGTGAGGAAGAGGAGAGCGCCTTCGAGGTCAGCGAAGAGGATCTCGCTAGTGACGAGAGCAGCGAGGACGAGTCAGACTTTGACGATGATGCCAGCGCCGATGCCAGTGAGGAGGAGATGAGCGAAGACGAGAGCGGCGAGGATTGGGACGAGATGGAAGAAAAGGCCAAGAAGCGCGACCGCGAAAGCGGCCTTGACGACGAGGACAGACGTCCTGCCAAGGGTGGCAAGTCCAAGAAGCGATAGATCATACGGACCAAGCTTGATGCTTAGGAAACATGTCTAACGAGCCTCTAATCAGAAGGGTGGTTTCTTGGTTGCTTTTCGAGGAGTTTCGGGCGTGCAAAGGGCGATAGGGATGGATTCATGACTAGCACTGACAAGCACTTGGGGGGTTTCAAACCCTTTTCAGGTAGTGGAAAACAAGACTCTTATTTCCGAGAAGCTCAGGTGCCCTTTTGCAAGCATTTGTCTCGTGAGAAATCGTTGTATATAAAAGAGATCCGTCAACTATAATAAATCAAAAGCCCAAACCAAGAACGCCACTCATGACAGCCTCCCAACCGGGGGTATATAACATCCTTTGAACCCATGCAGAACCACCCCAAGAACACCGTCATCTTTCATGCATACATGACCTTTCATATATTAAATCATGCCACCATAAAATCTCTCTTTTCAGATGTTAAAACTTTTCCATCAAGTTCTTTCTCACCGTCCACATCCTCGCTCTTTTGCCATAGACGTACATGGGGATGGTGAAGATCAAACAACCCAATTGAATGCCACCGAGCGCCAAAAAGACACTTTTGGGTCCATCGCTCTGCAGCCAGTGGTTGAAAAACAGCGAAAAGACCAAGCCGTGGAAGATGTTTTTGGAAAAGTTCAAAGTGACAAGGGCTTCGCCGGCGTACTGGCGATAACTGTCGACGGCGAAAGTGATTGCCGTGGTGCTGCCTACGCAGCAGCCGAAACTGATGATGCCGAAGAAGACGGTGGGTACGATCCAGGCGTCGCGTTCCGAGACGCTCCAGCCGTAGCCCATGAGGCCGATGACGGTGCTGATGGTCACGGGGATGGCCATCAAGAGGCGGAACTCGGGTTCGTAGACGCCGTCGTTCTTTCTGCTCATCCAGCGGACGATGACATCGGAGAAGCGGCCTGCTACAGCGGTGCCGAGGATGCCGCCGATGAAGGGGGAGATATATACGAGACCGACTTGCAGCGAGGTGAAGTGGTATGTCGCGCGGTTCTCGTATATCACTGAGACGGACTCGGAAAGCACAATCAACCAGCCTACTGAGAGTGCATACACCAATGACGACCAAAGAATGGCTGGGTATGCGAATAGGATAAACGGACGAAGGGCGACCTTGAACCAACGATCCTGTGATAGACGGCCAGCATACGGTCTCAAGGTCTGTTTGAACGACTTTGGTGGTGCAGCGCGATAGAAAGATGTATATCCATTGCCTGCATCGACAGAGAAACCAGGAGACGGAGGTACACTATCGAATTGAGCGCTGTGGGATCTCATATGGCTGTGCTGTGATGTGGGTCTGTAGGATACGAACGGATCATCTCCTGGTGACAAGTGTTGTGGGCCAGGAGAGAAATGTGGCGATCCTGGCGACAGTGCACTTGCTTGAGGAGATAGTTGTGATCCGGGAGAGGCAGGTTGCATGACAGGGGATGGGAGCTGCAATGAAACATCCGGCCGAAGCTTTCGTGGTGTTTGAGGATCGGGATTCTCGGCGGCTTCAGGTGATGGAAGATTCAGAGCAGGTACACTTGGTTTTTCGTCTGCAGGAGCGATCTCATCATCATCAGGCTCACTGAAATGAGCATGTCTTGACAAGCGCTTTTCTCCTTTTGTTTTGGTGGGACTCTCGCTGTGAGTCAAGTCGGTCTTCTCTCCTTTTTCCAACTCAGGCGCGGCCTCATGCGCGTGTGTGTCAGCATGACCTCGATGGAAGATGGAGGCCAGTGATCCATTGCTCATCAACCTCGGCCTGTGCTTATGCGAGTACCGAGAAGGTCTAGGTGTGCGGTCCCAGAAAGTCTCAGGAACAAAGAGGAACAGGAGAAGAGCACCGAATGACACGACAATAGCGACGATCCAAAAGACCCAGCGCCAGCCAAGCGACTGTATGATGGCGGCACTGACCAGCGGGATGATGTTCTTACCACCAAGAAGGAGCAGAGTATATATACCCAGTCGGTAGGCACGCTCGTGCAAGAAGAAGATCTCGGCAATGGTTGCAGAAGGCAGACATTCAACGGGACTGACAGCGAAGCCCATGAAAATGCGTGCGAGCACTAATGAAGCATAGTTGGGCGACAAAGCACACCAGACGGCGGACAGGACAAATATGACAGATGCGACAAGGTATACGGGTCTCTTGCCATACAGGATAGCAGTAGGCGAGGCAACAACGCTACCAAGGCCAAGTCCCAGCATATAAAGGCCGGTGGTCAGAGCAACTTGAGGCACCGAGACGTGGTATGTTTCCGACACACTGACGAAGCCTGCAGCGAGAACAGGCGTCATACCGCCACCAAGCATGCAGAAGAAGCCCAGAGATAGCAGGGCGCAGTCTCTACGCCATTTTGGCCAATTCAGCGGGTCGTTCAGAGACTCATCCGGTTGTGGTTCGAGGACGATGCCATCTCCAGTCTGTTTCTTATCCGGGGTAGGAGGCACGATGGAGCCCGCACGAGAGCGTGGAGCGAGGGAGCCATTATGAGATTGCGACGAATAAGGGAAGGGAGAGGGTAGCGACGAGGTCGAGGTCCTGGCAGGTGTGTTACGAAGTCCGAGCGGTTCGTTGCGATTGGATACTTTGGAGAGGAGTAGGACAGAGCCTGAAGACTAGTTAGTAAAGAGGACATGAACAAAGAATATGGTAACTAATTCAGTCAACTCACCAGGAACTTCGTCTGTCTCCCTGTCGTTCAAGATGCCCAAACTCCATTTAACCGGACGCTTCTTTAGCGATTCTTCCGAGTCGGTCTGCGAGTTGCGGTTCGGCTTGGATGCAGGCCAGGAGCGACCTTGGTGGTCGTTGTGCTCCTTCTCTGCGACCATGGCAGAGGAGCTATAGATGGTACAAGAGCGATAAGGGTATGACGAGCGCCAGTGTCGTGCAAGGCGGGGGTAATATACAGCAGCAGAGAGGCGGTGTAGCTTGGGCACCGTTAAGGATGATGATGATCAGGAGGCCGCCAGATAGTAGGTACGTCGGGTACCCGTATGAGTAGGGGTAGACTATGGCGTGGGCGGTCTGTCTCGAGACTCGACTCGACTCGACTGTTATCAAACTAGGCACTAGGAGCTGTCAGGTGGACGATTCTGACACCGTGATAACAACGCCGGGCTAATGCGAGCCATGGAGCGTGACTCTGATGCAGGAGTCCGACACGGCAGCGCAGCAGACGCAGCGATGGATGCTGTTTTGAAACGCCTACGCTGGCTGGCTGGGCGCAACCACTTTCACGAGCCAAAGACCAAACCGACTCGAATCTGCACATCCACGCTTTGGCTCGTCATTCCTTGGCCCTTCGATGCTGCATTCTAGCGCCACTTTCTGCCCCGAGTTCCGCCAATCGTCGTCTGCTAATCATTTTACCCCTAACTTTAATCCGACAAACATGCTCGCTCGTCCGAGATGCCACATCTGCGATAAGGCCAACAATAGACGTATCTTTGTACGAACACGTTTTCCTCTTGCATTCCAGCCAAGCGACCCGTCCTCGCTACATCTTGACACTCTCCAACGTGTACTGTCTACTTTCATCAGGGGTGCTCGCCTAGAAAAATCCTGCCCTGATATGCTTGGCCCAAGACTTGGTACTACATAAAACTAAAATTTGTGCTTCTATCTTGATCCCACATCTTTTGGAAACCATGGCACCATGTTATGCAACGGATGCTGTCTCCAATATTTCAGTCAGCTATAGAACCCCATTAGATCAGCCCGGCTGCGTCGAGAACCATTTGACATGACTCGACGAAAACAAGACCCCATGAGCCCTAACCTCCCCGAATTCTGAATTCTGTAACATCTATCGTACTCCGCCTGCGGCGACAAGCAAAATGTACACTATAAAAAGGCACAGATGTTCTTGGAGGAGAGGCATGTCCATCGAGAGCCGATAGGGTGTCGCTTCTCAGTGGACATCTTCCTGTTTCCTCATAGTATTGTGCATTTTCATAGCTACACGCGTTACATCTTTTAGTACACGCGGAGGAAAGACACTCTCTAATCATCCTTGGCGTCCTGGCCATCCTTGTTCTTGCGCGGCTCGAAGTTCAGCTGTGTTTCATCAGTCACCGCAGTCTTCACACTCAGCCGCTCAGAAGCACTCACCTGGTTACCATTGTATAGTTCAGTGTTTTGTTCAGCCTCTCGTCTTTGGTCGCCGAGTGTGCGAATGTTGATGCCGGCTGACCTGTTGGTCGTCCTGTCTCCTTCTACGTTAGAGATTTCGCTTTCATCCCCTGTCCCAGCTACGTAGGGGCCAGGTCGGTTGTTTGTTCCAGAAGCGTAGCCCATGACACCGCCTACAGCGCTCCCAAACATGCTTGCTGCGCCTGACAAAAGTCCGAATCCGGCATTCAGTCCCTTCGAGACCAAGCCACCGCTGCCGCTGGCATAAGCATCTGTGTAGCCCTTGATTGGTACTAGCACCAGAGTCGCGCTTGGTGTCAAACCAAGAGACTTGAGTGATTCACCCTCTTCACCCACCGAGATGTTACGACTGGGGTTGGGGAGGAGTATCTGACGGAACTCGTACGGGATGTCTGTTTGCGAGTTCTGTGAGATATACGTTCTTACTGAAGTTGCAAGAGTGGCAGAAGGGTCGAACTTTGTTCGCAGCGAACTACCGTCGAACAGTCTGATCTGAAGCGAGCAAACATCAGAGTTTCTTCCAGGCGCCGTATCAGTGTGTACTGGTCGCTGTGCAGCTGCTGTAGACGGCTCGCCCTGAGCAGCCAGGCGTCTTTGTCGTTCCTTCTCTTTCCTTTCAGCCTTGTCAGACTCGATCGTCTTGAGGATTCTCTCCCTTTCGAGACGTGCTTCTCTGTTGCGGTTTCGCTGTTGATCGGCCCAATCTTGCTTGTTTTGGGGTAGTGACGACGATTCAGCGGCTTGCTTGTCTGCTCCCTCCTTACGTGCCTTTGCAGTAGCCTTGCGTGCCTCTTTCTCCGCCTCCTCTTGTTTCTTGCGTTCGGCCTCAAGACGGGCTCCGCGCTCAGTCAGGAACTGTTGCATCGTCACATTGTTGCCTTGACTGGTTGGTGCTGGTATTGGGACATTCGTCTCTGCATTTTCCCGAGGAGCTGTGTCGGACTCTTGTAGCGTTGTTCCTCTTTCGCCGATGAGAGGGACGTTTGACAAGACTTGGCTGAGGTCTGCAGTGGCCGAGTCTGCGTTTGCGGGAATGGGGTTGGTTGATGGCGGTAGTTGCTGTTGTGCGGGAGGTTCTAGTAGAGCAATTATACGCTTCTTGAATTCTTCTTCGGTGACGGTTGCGTCAATGTTTTCGACGACAGAGCCTGCTCGTATGACCAATAGTTTTGGCAACGAGTCAAGGGAACAGAAGGCTCCCAGGAAGCCAGCTTCGACGGATCCTGCGTTGATCCGGAGCAAGACTGCTTTCTCGCCTAGTTGCTCTCCTAGCGACCCCTGCCCATCCGTACCTGCGGATGTGTCGAGAGGAGCAGTCAACCACTCGTTCTCCCACTTCTGGCTTGTGTCATCGTCATCTGACAACTTGTTAGGCTGCATAGGCTGGAGGGTGCGTCAGCTGGCTCACCTTGTCTGACGAAACAGGCAACCAGCTTGTGCTGCTGGATCGCCTGCGAGATACCACTTTGCAAGTCGCCCTGGAAAAACATGGCGAGTCTGTTGTGGTGAAGTTGATGAAGAAGGAAGAGGGTGGTGCACTCGCACAACTGTTCTACCCCGGACGAAATCACATGCAACAGCGTCACCGACCTGGCACGGTCCCTGCGCCGCCAAGCATATCAATGTTTAGATCGAACGCCTACACCGACCTTGATCTTGTTGTCAATATATCTGGACCATGCGTACATAACAATACCCATCATCATTATCACTGGCAATGGGCACTGCGCCTCTTGGGTACAGGCCGTCTTCCGAGGCCTTCGACCGGCCGGATACCAAAGACAGTCCGGGAGACAAACGCCAAAATGATGCAACTACAGGTAGGCGAGACGGATATGATCCAAGTATCTTCATGGAGATTGAGCCTCGATAGGAGCATCGGCCGCCGGTATGCGGGCCCTGACTGCACGCATGTTCGCTTTCTACTTTAGAGTACCCGTAAAAGCATTCTTCCGAACAAGGATCGAGTAAGAGTGAACTATGATTTTATATGTGGATTGTACGCTAACTAGTGGGTAGTTATCTTGTATGTAGTTCTATGTAACTCGCAATTCTTCATTGCCAGACTGACACAAACGAGGCTTTTCCGAGGGCTATCAACCCTCTTCTTCAGACCAGTGGGAAATGGTCATGGAAAATGACTACTCCTGGAATATTGGTTTATGCTGTACAAACTCATGGATGGTCCTTCATTCCTAACCAGGTCTTGCCTCCGTTACTGGCAAACGTTACTGTTGGAGCAGTTCTGTACACATCCTACCTCGGCGCACTTGGTCTTTACTACGAACCGGCTTCACACTCCTCGAAGAGAATCTACCCGCCAGCTCCCTTGTCATCAACATTTGCAGCTGGCTTTTCTGCAGGCGCCTTCCAGAGTATCGTTGCCGCACCTTTGGATGCCCTCACGATTCGGTTTAAGACAACCGATCTTACTCAGGGCACCTATAAGAACATGTGGGATTATGCTTCGAGAAAACTTCAGACCATTGGCGCCCGTGGTGCGTTCGCAGGATGGGGGCTTTCGTTCGTCAAAGATTCCTTTGGATATGGTTTGTTCTTTGGAGCATTCGAGTTCATCAAATCTCAATGTTTCTACGAGTACGTGAGTCACTGGTACTCGCGTTATGGTATTCTGTCCATGTTTCATAAGAATCAAATCGAGCTGCAGAGAGTCAGCGATCAACAGGAAAGGCCAGTCATCAAGCCGCATTATCTTATGGAACCCTCATTTATACTCCTTGCCGGCGCAACAGCAAGTGTGCTACAACATGCCGTTGCTCATCCCCTCACACAGATTCAGGAGCTTCACTTCCAGCGATTGGCGACACTGGACGAATTATTAAAAGCTAGACCGGGACGGATGGACACCATGCAACTGTATGCGCGAGCGTATCAGAAGACATGGATACAGGCCGGCAAGCGTGCGACAAAATCGGGAGGCTGGCTTAAATGGCTGTATCAGGACTTCTGGATGACAACGTTGCGTCAGGTACCATCAACTGCGGCTGGCCTGATTGTCTTCGAGATCTTCCGTCGGAAGTACGGAATTGGAGAGGACGCTGTAAAAATTCCGAAGGATGAATACGATATTCTGTTACCTTGATCTCGAACCATGTAGATGTCAGATCAGAAAGTCCTCGAGCCCAGTCAAAATCTGTTCCCACCTGGCTTGCAGAAGTTTGAGCTTGTTTGCAAGATCGCCGGTCCGCTCTGCTGAGAGAGACTTCAAGGACGCAATGGCTTCTTTGGCTTCTTCAGTGTAAGATTCAAGAGAGGGTCTCAGCCAATCGAGCACTTCGGTCTCTTTGTCGTCTGCGAGGTCCTCTCCGGAACCCATGAAATGCTCCCACTCGTTGGCCGTAAGAAGTACGGAGCGCACGGCAACCTGCGTCTTGAAGCACAATTCACCGGAGAGTGGTAACAACGCATAGCCTCCCAGGAAACCCACATCTTGCAGAGCGCTTTGTTGGCTCTCTGTCAGGCGAGGTAGTAATACGTGGTCCAGACGGATCTCATCGTCATCTAGGCTGTCATCGGGCAGGATGAAACCATCTGTATCGTGTGTCAGTAGGATACATACATACGCAATACAATAACTCTTACAGTGCACCAGGAGCTTGTCATTCGAATGAGCTCCGTACGTAGCCAAAATCTCTTCTCCAGGTTCTATTCAAGGTCGTACTATCAGCTATGTGCCATCATAGATCACACGAATTACGTACCATAGTTTCGGTTTGCTTTCAGTTCGTAGCCTTGCGGTGACATCGTGACTTCACACTGCTATCTTTAGCAAGGAACCTCACTGACAATGTTCGAACACTTACACCTTCACCGTTTGGACAGTGGTTCATGTAGTCCAATGCAGGATTCATGATCATGGCACCCTGGCTGACGCCTTGGGGCTTCCAGTGAAAACTGCGTGTATTCACGAGCATCCAATGGTAGAGGAATTCGCGCTTGAAGGCTTCATCGTCGGGAGCGTGCATGTGTTCTACAGATTCGATGTCCCTCTTCAAGTCTGACAGCATGCGGTCGAGCGGTTTCTGTACACTCGGTGGGGCCCATTTGCGTAGTACATTTTCCAGTTCATCCTTGGGAGACCAGGCAAGCATGCAAGAAGTGAAATCTTCAGGTGTTGGCCAAGCAGGTCTCGAAGCAACGTATGTGGACGATTGGCTCTTCCATTCGAGAGTGAGGTATGCGGCTAGTTGAGCCTGGGAGGATAGCTTCGTCAATTTGTGCTTGCGAAGTTTTGCCAATCCAGGTTTGATCATGGCTTTCTCTGGCACGAAGAACAGCACATCGCCCTTCTTTATGTTTTCTTTTGCCAGTAGACCAACACCTCTGCCAGGAAGCACAGCAGGTGTGACCCCATGAATCTCAATCCCTCGGGCGATTGCCCATTCGACGTAGGCGGCATGGACTTCGGGGATATCAAAATCCAGGCTGGTCTCCGTTGTCTTTCGCTTCTTCGAGAGAGGGTACGAAGGCATGACGATGTGCACGCGTGTTGTGAGAGAATTATGGTCTTGAAATCCCCGCAGTTTCACTGGCCTCGGAATCAAAAATGGAAGGATGGAAGCCAACGGTCATCACATTGCACGGCAGCCGCATGAAAAGCCTCAGCTGGCTGAAGACCAGGTCTCAGACTTTATATTCCGTGCTGTAGATTTGTTTGTTCTACGTTACGGAAATATAGCGGATATTCAGATAATTATGCGAGCGAATATAGGTATATCATTTCGTAGAGTGTGTCGGGTTGATTATGCATGCTGGACCGAACAAATTCAACAATGCAGTCAGGGCAGATTTATTACTGTGGTAGGATGTGGATGAGGGTAAGTCGAGTGATGCCCAAGCAAGGAGGACCCCGAATGACCCGCCTCAAATATTAGGTTCCGAGATTGCAACATGGTATAGCAGAAAACAGCGTGCTATATGTGCAGATACTGTCGTAGCAGCATCTTCAAAGGAGAATGCGTTGCTTGAACAGCTGAACTGTAGACTAGACCATGACTCAAATTAGCAGTTCAGGCGCGATTTTACATGAGGAGACGGAGGGGCCGTGAAGCAAAAGTTGGGCTAGATTCTTGAGGCAAGTCTCGCACGTTAACGGCTTTCGCCGGGCGCGTTGGGCTTGGACAGTTGACACGGGCGCAACTCTGAAGAATCCCTCTCCTACACCCCCTTCAAGTTCCACTTCCAGCAGCGACTCTCTCCTCAGGGCTATCCAGGTCGACCGCCAACTTCTTTCTTGGCCCGTCGTCCCTCTGCCACGCCCTGTCGTCGACATTTGTCGCTTCTTTCTGCTGCCAGCAAAGTCCAGGTGCGTGACCCACCAACCCCCGTCCAGTCAGCTGCCTGCCACGCATACTATCACAGCCCGCATCTCTTAACCGACACTCGGCTTGGTTCATTTCAAGTTGGACGCCGTTTCTGCCTATTGTTCCTTCACTCTGCTTTCCTGCTTTGCATTGTCCATTCTCCCATCTGCGTCTCATCCTTCCTTCCGCTCTGATTCGCTGGCTTGCACCTGCCTCCGCTTACCCCCTTCGCCTTGCTGACGTCGCCGTTGTCTCTCTACAGATTCCTCCATCCTCATCACAACCTACTCTCCCGCCTCAGCGACGGCTCACTCTCACAACAATTAAAGCATGACAACAATGGTACGACATGTTTCTCCGTCGCTTCTCGACTTCACCACTGACCCACAACAGGATCTTCGCGTCGGTAACAAGTACCGTATCGGTCGTAAGATTGGTAGCGGCAGTTTCGGTGACATCTACCTTGGTATGCAACGATTGCTACCTCTGATTCACAACTCTGTTCTGACCTATCTGCACAGGCACTAACATCATCTCTGGTGAGGAGATTGCCATCAAGCTTGAAAGCGTCAAGGCCAAGCACCCTCAGCTCGAGTATGAGGCCCGTGTCTACAAGTCTCTTGCCGGTGGTGTCGGTATTCCCTTCGTCCGCTGGTTCGGCACTGAGTGTGACTACAATGCTATGGTCCTCGATCTCCTCGGCCCTTCGCTCGAGGATCTTTTCAACTTCTGCAACCGCAAGTTCTCCCTGAAGACCGTTCTCCTCCTGGCCGATCAGCTCATCTCCCGCATCGAGTACATCCACGCCAAGTCCTTCATCCACCGCGATATCAAGCCCGACAACTTCCTTATGGGCATCGGCAAGCGTGGAAACCAGGTCAACGTTATCGACTTTGGTCTGGCCAAGAAGTACCGTGACCCCAAGACTCACTTCCACATTCCTTACCGTGAGAAC
>SWBJ01000401.1:0-44038 GCA_024195555.1 Aureobasidium sp. EXF-12298
CTGCCGCCCGCCGCGCCTACTCCTCCGAGATGGCCAACGCCCTCGTCCAGGTCTCCCAGAACATTGGTATGGGTAACGCTGCCATTGGTCTCGGTGGTGTAAGTACACTCCCGCATATCATGTCGCTGCTTGGGGACTCAACCTTCTCCATTCATCTGACCTTTAATGATATTACATCCCTGCCTTCCAAACACGTTGAGCTAACTCTCTCCAGGCCGGTATCGGTATTGGTCTCGTCTTCGCTGCCCTCCTCCAGGGTGTCGCCCGTAACCCCTCCCTCCGTGGCCAGCTCTTCTCGTACGCCATTCTTGGTTTCGCCTTCGTTGAGGCCATTGGTCTCTTCGACTTGATGGTTGCCATGATGTGCAAGTACGTGTAAACGTCTTCACCTCTGCAATGAGCGATGTCTTTTGGGGAGTTCGAAGTCAGCCCTGGTCACAAGGAAACCTAAAACATCGACGTGTACATTATTTTCTATTGACGCCCGGAGGGATGAATTGCCGAAGGATGATGACATGGCCAGGATAAGACGGGGCTCTTTTCAAGACTTTCTTAAAAACAAACAAGAAAATCCTCTACTCATACACTGGGGAGGCTTTTTGAAATAGAAACGCCTGTCCTGACCACTACAACTGACGTTTACCTTTCTTCTCGACGTGACACAACAGCTCTGCAACCACGGTTCACCGCTGATCGATTAATGTGACACCACTGCAACAACCAGTCTGAATGCGACATTGCGACTGCCGCACCGCTGCGACCACCCTTCAACCTATAGCCCGGCTAAATGCAATCTATAATGTCCAATCACCATTTGAGCATCTTTTAGGAGTCTAGAATAGCTGTCTGAACGACCTGTAGCTCTTTGGAGCTTGAGCTCTTGGGCCTGGAGCTCAGGACAGCTTGCTTCCAGCTTTGCGGCTCAGAGTCCAAAGTCAACGTCGCTTCCTTGTCAAATCCATTCGCAACGCTCCTTACAACCATATTACTACATTCTTGGGCCTTCAATAGTGACCAAAAAGACTCTATAATAACACAGAATTTATTTGTCCACAGTACTTGTACCAGTCTTCTTCAGCGACCGCCACATATCCATTTTCATCTCGTGCACCTCCGAAACGGGCGCTAGACGTGCCTCGGCTGTCCGCATCGCATACCTCCCCTCCGCAAATCTACATCCGAGATCTCTTTACGGTTCCTTCTTGTACTGTTTTGGTACATCCGCCTCTATTCCCCTGACACTCCTCGTTCATCTGTATGCATCTTGCCCGTCTGTTTGCGCCATCAGCACTGGCATTTCCTGTTGTCGACGTCATTGCTCTTCGTGCCTCGAGACCATTTCGTATCGCCGGACCATTTTCAAGCAAACAACACACTACATTTCGGAGTATGTCGAAGACTACAGCTTTAGGAAAGGGGTATGAAGGAAATGGCGAGAAGGGAAAGAAGGCGCCTGCCATTCCTAGACCAAGTTCGAGGTACGTGATATGATTGTTGCAATCGGCTTGCAGTTTATGTTTTTTGATATTGGAAGTCGTGATGCCCACCCTCGCAACCTTCTCTTCCACATCTTCTTCTTGCTTCAGTTGATGGTCTTGCGGATTCAGTCCTCATTGCAAAACTTGTCCAACCTATCCTGGATGTTGTTGTTGCCCGTTTGTTCGCGAAATGGGAAATGAATCTTGCTGCGAGTGCGACCCTGACCACACCACACGCTGCCCATATCGGACAATTGAACATCTTCTGTTTCTCAATCGACTGATAATGCTCCTAGTGTTTTGTTGATATCGCCAGAGAACCACATTCTACTGCTGCGCCGAGTACAAACTTCATCCTCCTTTGCTTCTGCACACGTCTTCCCAGGCGGCAACATATCTCCCTTCCACGACGGCGACCCACCTGCTCCTGGAGATGCTTCTCGCCACCACGACAGCGAGGTATATCGGATGGCTGCCGTCCGTGAAACTTTCGAGGAAAGTGGCATCTTATTAGCAAGGACCAAGGACGGGAGGTTGCTAGAGGTAGACGAGGAAGAGAGGGTCAAAGTCAGGAAGCTTGTGCATGGAGACAAGATCAAGTTTGAAGACTGGCTTGATGAGAGAGACGCAAAGGCCGATCTGGGTAAGTTTCTTTCTGGCTATATGGTCGTTGAATTAAGCTGATGTCTGGACAGATAATCTGATTCCCTTCACCCGCTGGATCACACCTACCAATCTACCCAAACGCTTTACGACTCAGATGTACATCTATCTACTGCCCCTCAGCAACACACCAAAGAATCTACCATCTTCCTCTTCCAACGCTGAAGAAGACGAGCCTGAGACCATGATCCCAGTCCCCACCCACGACGGCGGTCTCGAACACACCGCAGCTCGCTTCCTCCCCGCAGCAACATGGCTACGTCTCGCCCGCTCCTCTCGCATTGTCCTCTTCCCTCCTCAATTCTTCCTCATGTACCTTCTCTCACCTTTCCTCTGTCCATCAGGAGACGTAGGTAAAGAAGCCCCAACACCAGACTCTGCCACACTACAAAAGCAACGAGATCAAGTGCTTGATTTTGTCAAGCAAGGTAGTTGGGGTGAGAAGTGTATCTCACCTACTGTGCTGGGAGGCAAGAAGAGAGAAGACGGTAGAGTGGTTCTGGGGCTTGATAAACCCGGTGCTGAGGCCGAGGCTGAAGGCAGGAAAGGAGATGACGAAAGAGTTGTGTTGGTGGAGTTCAAGAAGGAGGGACCGAGGAGGGTGGAAGTTGGTTGGAGGAAGGAGGTGTTGGCCGAAGGCCGTGAGAACAAGTTGTAATATTGCCATTTAGACAAACATATGATTGTATCACCATCTCAACGATCGAACGAAAACTACACAGTTCACTTGAAGATGCTTGTGCTCATACATTCTGTCAAGACCTTGTCAACCGTGAGAATTGAATTCATGGATTCAGTCACTATGTACTATATAGAATCTGCAACCTAGTTGTACCCCTTGTTGATAGTAGTACACTGGATCCCCTGCAACAAACTCTCATCCACGTTGCCACAAGAAAACTCATTAACAGTGCCATTAGGACTGCTCAAATTGATGTCCGACAACTTGATATTAGTGCAAACACTCGGACTGCTGCAAACAACATATCCAGAGATAGGATTGTACTTTGCACTAGTAGTGCCATGGATATTCTTCATGACAATGTTGGAAATGGTGAGTTTAGAAGGGAACTCATTGCAAGCAGTCAAGTTCTTTTGACCATAGCATTGAGTAACTTCAATGGCATAGTCGACGTTGTTGATGTTCATGGTGTCGTAGGTGATGTTGTTGACACGGCCTTTGCCACCGCCGCCTTGGAGGTCGCCGGAGAGGGCTGCGGGTGAGCCTGGCCAGACTTTGATGCGGGCGCCGTCGCTGGCGTTGGACATGGAGACGTTGTAGACGAGGACGTTCTCGACAATATCGGTTTCTGTAGGGTATTGGCCGAGAGAACCGACACTGATGCCGTGGCTGCCGTTGCATTGCAAGTTTTGCACGAGAATGTTGGTGGAGTTGGGCTTGAAAGAGACGCAATCGTCGCCGTTGTTGATCATCGAATTTTGGATGACGATGTTGTCGCTGCGGTAGGTGTCCCATCCATCCTAAAGAAAAGTTTGGTTAGTAAGATATATCTCGAAGTGTCTTCGCAGGAATGTTACTTACAGTGTTCTTGGCTGGATTCTTGCTCTGACTGGACCCCGAGATGGAAATGTTCGAGTACAAGACATTGGTGCTGTTGGCGACCCAGTTGTAGTACTGAGGGCTGTAGCGGAAGTTCAAGTTTTGGATAGTCGAGTTGTGCAGACCCACAACACCGAAGAGGATAGGTCTCAAGATGTAGATGTTCTGAGCATACAAGTCGTACCAGACTTGACCGTTGCCATCGAGGAAACCACCACCATAGACATTCACATCATTTCCTCCAAGCTGGAAGAATGTGGTGGCATTTTGGAAAACTTGCTTGAAAGCGTTTGCTTGCCAGTAGTCTGTGTCGTTGGTGAATTGAACGTAACCTTGGATATCGAGATCGATGTGGTTCAGGTAGGTGAGGTTCAATGCTGTGCCAATCACGTACTTCTGGCCTTGAGAGAAAATGACATGACCGCCGTTGTTACACTTATTGATGGCAGAGAGGATGTAGTCCGAGTCATCAGTCACACCGTCGTTGTGAGAGCTAACATAACAGACTCTGTTCCTCGAAGGCGAAGAGGGGAAGGGCTTGAAGGGCTTCTTGGGAGAGATGTCCGTCTTCGGGCGTGCTCCTTGATGCTTGGAAACGCTCTTCGGCAAGGACTTGGTATACTCTTGCTGAGCAGACCACATAGGCGAAGCAACGGCTGTGATGGCGCTCAAAAGAGTCGCAGCAAAGAGTGGTTGGAACAACATCGTCTAGATGCGTGTAGGAGAGACAAAGATGAGAATGAATGCAGATCCATCCTGGTTTGCGACCGAGTATAGTCTTTATATAAAGGCATATTGTCGCTAGAGAGAACCCTCATACAAGATGACGCCTCTCCATGAAGGCTGTCTGTTTCTCCGCAAGTGTCCCGCCCACGGGGTAACTTGGAAATATGGGGAACAGGTAGGGCAGCTAACCGGTTAAAGGAACATGTTCTGCACGTCCTACATGACTTCAGATCATTTTTGATAGACGGAGAATCAGGGAGATATGCCATTGGCGGGATATAGTCTGTCCGGCGCGAGAGTCAATGTGAATGTGGAGATTTCAGGCAAGGAGGGCAAGCAGGGGAAGTTCGGCACGCAGGTCACATGTCGCGGTTGAGGACCTCCGATCAACCGACCACACCTGCCAACAAAATTTTCCAAATCCATCCCACCCTCTAAAAAGATATATCATATCCGACAAAAGACCAGAAATGTTACAAGGAAGAGCAAAATGATGATTCCGCTGAGGCTCGAACTCAGGACCGCCTGTGTGTTAGACAGAAGTGATAACCAACTACACCACAGAACCAATTGTTGAGGAAAAAGTTGCTGTCACCGAATATCTCTATGAAACGACGCCAAGATCTCGGCTCTGACTAAGCTTCGATGCTTCTTCCAACCGCACATGAAGCCATGCATGCCTTTGTCCAACAACCACTTCTTCTCGAGATATATTGATCTTGGCCAGCTTCACGAGGAACCGCCACCATCATGGAACCACAGCGATCTCTGCGAATTACGTATCGGTACCTCATCAAGAATAGACGTGAGATTGTTTGCACGCATCAAGACGATTTCTTCAACTCTTCTTTGTCTCACAAAGCATGCGTTGTATCTTCTCAGACCTTGTTGGGTTGACATCCGTATCTTTGATATCACTCTTTGTCTCTCTAGGCTACCAACTCTGCGTGCTTTACAACACTCAATACAAGGTGAAAGTAACACAGTGCAAGAATCTTCTAACAACACCATGCAAGCATATATAACTATCATGGCCGAAGGTTGACCTTTTTCCAATCGCACCTCAACAAACCACCATTCTCATATACAGTCAACTCTCTCGGAAAACACTATGACCGACTACGGTAAACTGCTGAAGACTATCTATGACAACGTCAATAAACTCCATAAATTGATCAAGGACCACGAGCAGGATCTTCGCATCGTTGATAAAGCAGCTGCTTTGATGGAAGATACGAAATCCGATCTCCTATACCTCAATGATTGCATCTACAGGTATGTCAGCGATGTCCAGCCCACTGACCAGAATGCTGACCCCACGTTTAGTGACACAACTGGATCTCCAAACGTTTCGACATCGTCTCGTGAGTGTGGCAACAAACACAATCAGCAACAGAGTACCAAGCAGTCGCCTTCAACGGACGGTTCTGACGATGAAATACTCTAAATGACTACAGACGCATACTGCATGACACAGCGAAGGGAGATGGACACTAAGATAGCATGGGGAGGTTCTAGCAACGTGATCTGGTCACAATGTAGGCAAGGAGAGTTGAGGACTGTACAAACACAAAGAGCAGCAGTGAAAGCATAGGAGTCCGGCGTATCTAGAATGCGCTATCGCAAAACGCGTATCATCAGCCAACACGCGGAGGCGGGAAACATAAGTAAAACATTACAATTCATCACATCTCCTTCATTACTCTTCTACTCAACTAGCTTCCTCTCAGCCTCAACAACCATCTCGAGATCCAAGATGACCGTTCTTACCGACCACGAAACACAGGAACTCCAGCGCAAGATCGAGCGCCTGACCAACGCACTCGTCACCCCTGCACAATGCAGCGAGTGGAACCAGTACTTCCGCACCGACATCGATCTTCAAGGAATCAAATCATTACTTTTCCAGAAGCGCTCACGCCTGTCCTATTCCGCTCTCCCCGACTGGCAGCAGAATGAAGTGCTCGCAGCAATTGCTCAAGTCGAGACATGCGTGGAGAGAATGCAAGTGAATCACACCAGGCAAGTCGCAACTGAAGGTTAAGCAAAAGCTTCGTCTGACAATGAACAGTCCTGAGCATGTTTGGTCCGTCGTCAACGCATCCGTTTCCAAAGTCCTGAAGACAACCATCGACGAGATCAAGAAAGGGAAGATTCTCACTGGCCCTTCTGAAGCTGTTCTGCAAACCGCTGTAGATTGGTTTGACAAGCAGGAAATCCTCGACGTTGTCTTCCAGAGAGCCAACCTTGAGGCACTAGACTCCGAAGAAGCCATCAAGAAGCATATCGTTGCAGTCATTACAGGTCTAGTGCAGAAAGAGATGGTGAGGTCTGTTGACAGTCTTTCCGGATACTAGGTGGTAGGAGCAGGGGTCATGCCACACGCTTTGGTTATTGCGGGTTGGATACAGGCAGGACAAGACAGGATCACGAGTGCAGAGGTTCAACTACTCGGTCGAATGGCATCTTGGGACGGAAAGAACAAAACATTATGAATTGGTGTGCGCTGCTTCCAAGTTTGGCAGGCACATCTCAATGCAAATCTGTCTTCGCTGTTTCCCAAATGTTCCTACTTTGTACTTTCTGTCATCTTTGGTCGCATTGTCTCTCCAATTGATAGCCACCTCTCTGTCTTACTCGTCTACTGCCTCATCATCAGAGTCACACGTCAAGATGGAGAATACCAAACCAGAGCCCGACCTGACGAAGATCCACAAAGTGGTCGAGGCTGCACTCACAAAGGTCCATGATGCTCAGTGTGACAACTACGACCCAGGCAAGACCAAAGAAGACACCAACCGTGACCTCATCGAAGCATCAGATCTTCTAACCAAAGCCAAGGAAGATATTGCCGCGTACGTAAGACTACTACATCTATCGCCAGCATCACAAGCATAAGCTGACTGTTGCAACAGTCAATCCATCGACAACATAGTTGGCCAAGCTGTTGACTTCGTTGTCTACAAGATTGATTCCCTTCCCAAAGAACAAGAAGAAATCAAAGGAATACCCAATGTGCACGCGCCAGACTGGCCCAAAGTACGCGAAGGCTTCATCAAAGAAGTGAAAATCCGCCTTGAGGCATTCTTCTTCCAGCTCGAAAAGGGAATGTTGGCGACAGTTGACCCCAAAGTCTTCCAAAGTCAGGCTAGAAGAGAAGCCTCTGAGGTCGTCTTTGGAACAGTCCTCTAACCGCCAGGAACACAGCCCAGGTATCTGCAAGAAACACCAGCGTTCGATTGGAAAGCTGTCTCCAGACTACGGAGCAAGGATATGGATTGTCTATCGACCATGCTCGATCACCCATCACCGCCTACCACCTACCACCATCAATACCACGAAACGTTGTCACTCACAATTCAAGCATTACTTTGAGCCGAGACCAGGAGCCAACGGAAGAAGAACAGGGAGGTGACCGTATTTCTGGAAGAGAAAGCGTGGAAGCAATGAGAAGTTGTTTGAGACGTGGTGTATACTTTCATTCTTGAATATATGCATTCACTTCACGCTCGACCTTCTGACAACTTGGATTTATATCTTCGATGTTGTATTACACTGTCATCCACGCATCTGTAATCACGAGTTAGCAGATATGCACCTTGTACAAGGCAGGGTGACAACTCACAAGATAGCACCAAATCATAACATATCTTTCAACCTGACCATAGCATGTGTCAAGTGTGTAGCAGCAGTATCTTGTGACATGACTTGAGCACATGCTGACAGCATATATATAAGAGCGCCAAATCATCGATACCAACCTT
This sequence comes from Aureobasidium sp. EXF-12298, assembly GCA_024195555.1. Classification (NCBI taxonomy): domain Eukaryota; kingdom Fungi; phylum Ascomycota; class Dothideomycetes; order Dothideales; family Saccotheciaceae; genus Aureobasidium; species Aureobasidium sp. EXF-12298. The sequence continues at coordinate 8,193 of SWBJ01000401.1, forward strand.
TCCATCTTACCTACAACTTTCCACACATACCGATCCCGCACGCCACCCTACACACCATGGCAACATTTGAACTCTCCCACCAAGTAGCCACTGGCAAGCAACAAGCTAAACAACTGACCACAAACCTCAAAACACTCCACCAAACACTAAAAGACACAGACACAGACACCGCCATCCTCCAAGACCTGCAACTCTGCGTAGCAAAAGCTCAAGAACTATCCACCGAGTCCTTTCTCTTCATCGAGAAGGAGGCAGAAAAGTGTGTCTCTCCTACCCTCTGCATCCCCCTTTTCCAAGCAACTAACAGAGTTTCAACCGCAGTGCTCGCAAAATTACCACCTTCATCACCAACCACACAATCTCAGAAACCATATCCCATCTCGCCAAACAAACCCATCTATCGCCTTCCAAAAACAGCTTGGCTGTTTTGGTGTTACGCTACTACTTTGACGGAGCCAATGGCGTTATCAATCGCAAGAATTTAGAAGACAGACTGAAGGAAGCAGAGACAGCAGGTAATCTTGGAGATTTTCCTTGGAACAGCGACTTTGAGGATGTGATGGAGGGATATAGAGGAAGGCTTGAGAAACTTGCTGTGGAGTGCGTGGTTGAGGAGGTTAAGGGGATGGTTGAGGGACAGGTGAAGGCTTGCTTTGGCGTGTGGGAGGAGTGAGCGAGGGGTTTCTCTGGGTGTAATGGCGTTGGTTAAGTTAGACCGAGTCAGAGTTGAGACGGATGATCGATATGAATCGGCTGAGAGAGTTTTATGGACCACATAATGAAGTGGCGAATGAAAGGGACGTGAGCGAAAGTACTCGCAAAACACCAGACATTGATGTGAACTTTGGAAATACCCAAGTGACCTCTTCCTATCTCATGAGCTGAATTGTGCATCTCATATCATCACTTGTCACCAAAACACAAAGAGACAATCAAGTTATGTACCTCCCGTATCTGTATCAACGACCTGGGCTCTCAAGCGGCCGCAAACTTACAAAGGAGTTGTTGTTCACATTGATCTAGCGACAGTGAGGGGAGCCAGAAGAGAAAGAAAACAAGGGTTCAGACAGCGGACCACCAAACCCATAGCTCAGTTTCTCCTGTGAGCCTCTGAACCCGATCTCAATTGCTTCACGGGAGCGAGAGAAAGCAAAGAGTAGTTGGGTTTGTGTCGCGGGGACTAGGTGAGGAGTGGGTTGGGAGGAGAGGGAAGGTGACGAAGAAAGAGCAGAGAGGGGAGGAGGGCATGGATTGAAAGAGCGTATGGAAAAGTAGATCTTGAGAGGGCTGAGGGAGGGAAGTCACGATGCCACACTTCACACAAGAGATAGCAGGAGTCGTCAGAGGGACTTAGACTGCAAACACATTGATGGTCAAGGCAAAAACGTAGATCGACGCAAGTCTGGAAGTTGCACATGATCAAGTCCAAAGCCCATAAACCATGGCAAGTGGAGAGACAACAGAGAATACGAAACATGGAGAGCCGAGATTGAGTCTTTTGGAGGGTTGGGAAATATCATTTTCTTTTCGTTGACAAGCACAGTCGAAAGGGGGGTATTTTTGTTGCGTGTGAGAGTCTTGGTATAATGCTGCTTTTTCTTTTGCGCGCGTCCTTCAACCAGAAGAAATATTTCGGAAGCAGGTGTCGCGCGCACGCGCTCGCAAACCGGACCAGCCAAAGAGTCACCCTCTGTTCAAAGCTTCGGGGGTCCTCTATGATGCCATGGTGTTTTCGTCATGTCCTTCTCCTCATCAGCATTTGCAGTTCGCATGCTTGATTGATTCCAGTGCTCACCTCAACGCGCAAAAAGTTCCCAGTCTTCCTCTCAGAACGAGACGCTTATCGGCTGGCGCTCCAGACGTTCTTGAGGTAGCCGTCACGCTGAGCGAGGCGGTTGATGCAGTCGTCAGACTCGCCCATGGCGCGGACGAAGCCGCAGAGAGCGTAGGCCTGGGTCTCGCCGTTGAATCTGCCGTTCTCGTCGACCTTTGCGACGGAGATCTGGACGGAACCGTGGTCCTTGGCCTTGATGATGCGGTTGGTGGCGCTGCACTTGCGGGGGACGTAACTGCAGATTGCGAAGAAAAAATGTCAGCCTGTTGCTCTGGTTTTTCTTTCTGCCCATCTCTGCGTGTTTGTGTTTCTGGCATGGTCTCTTTCTGTCGCTCGAGGGCGCGCTTTTGGGGGGTCCGTGACGGCAGGACGGGAATCAAGGAATGATGGGGGTTGCGTACAGGTCGACGAGTTCTCCGCGTTCGTTCTCCATGGTGACGGTGTTGTGAGGTTGGGTGGTTGGCGAAAAGAAAATGGGACTGAGAGACGACGACGTTCGGCGGTGCGAGTGCGGGAGGAATTCGACAAGCCCGCAGCCATTTCGACGCCAAGCCTGCCTTTTCGCTCGATTCGAAGGTCTGTGCATCGACGCTCGCTCAGGATCATTGTTTTTCCGGCTCCGACCTGACTGCTCAGCATATCACTTCTATCATTCTCAGAGCATCGAGTGAAGCATTTACCTTCTATACCATTTCGCTTCTAACATGCAAATTCACTTCTCATCAAACAGCAGTAGACAAAGTCATGATGGTTTGTATCCAGAAATATGCTGTCGATTGAACGAATAGAATCATCGCTCTATGCACCCCGATCCTCCCAAGGTATTACTTCATGTATCAATGATTAAGGAAACGCAAAAGTGGCAGAAGCAGTATAAACAAAAAACCTCCAAAATCATATCATCCTCGCCATGCTTTTGTTTACAGCATCATGGCAGCAGCAAAGAACGCAACAAGCGCAACAAGGCTGCCTGCAACCACTCTGCTACCATCGTTGGTGCCGCTACCAGTCTCGAGACCTTGTGAGAACGAGCTAGAGCCTCCTGAGTAGGAGCCCGAGTCTGATGATCCTGATGATCCTGAAGAGCCCGACGAACCACTGTTACCAGAAGATGAAGATCCACTAGCAACATCACTGCCTGATTCGCGTGAACCGCCACCAGAAACACCAGGGATGGTCTCGGGTTGAGCGGTTGCGGAAGATGAAGAGGACGACTGGCTTCCACTCTTGGTCGCAGTGGACGTCTTACTCGAGCTGGCACCCTTCTTGGGATCCTCACCAGTGGCAAGGAAGGAGGACAGGATGGTACCGTTGTTGCCAATGACAACTGTGTCGTTGGTGCCGAACTTGTTCTCATACCAGTAAGCCTTGTTGCCCTGGTTGTTGTAACCAGAAGGAGGGTTATAGCAATCAACAGTCTGTCGAACTTGGTCAGTATTGTGAAAATAATGATTAGGAATAAGTTTGAACTTACGACGTCCTTGACCATGGCATAGTAGTAACCGTTCTGCATGTAAGGGCTGTTCCAGTCGATCTCACCACCAGCCCATTCAATGGTACCCTGAGCGTTACCAGCCTTACCAGCAGGCCACAAACTGAATTGGACTCTGGATGGAGTCTGGGGGTAGTGGTACTGGCCGGCGGTCTCGTTGTAAGTCTCGTTACGATACAGAGTGCGGAGAACCTGGCCGTCAACCTCCCAGCTGAGTGAGTCGGGCTGCCAGTCGATCGTGTATGTGTGCCATTGAGAGTCAGTGTTGGGCGAAGAGAGGTTCTTCTCGTTGCCGTCTGGAATTGTGTTAGCCCAAGTAAACGCATGTGCCGTGACTTGGCGTGACTTACAATCAGTAATTCCTTGGAAGTAGTAGTTGCTCTGAGCAGTCTGAACATCGGTACCAATGAACTCGAAATCGATTTCGTCCTTGACATCACTCATCATGATGAAAGCAGTAACGACACCAGCGCCACGACTGGTCTTCATGGTAGCGCTCATCTTGCCGTACCAAACGTAGCGTGTGCTACTTAGAAGAGTGCCTGAAGAGTCCGAGGTCATGGTGAGCAAGACTGCTTCGTTGTTGTACATCAACGGGTCACCAGAAAAGACCCAGTTGCCGGTAGACGGGTCTCCCAAGTAATCTGTGTTTTCGATGAAGCCATTCATGTTGGTGAAATCATAGTCGGACGACTTGCAAACTGGTGCAGGCATGCAAGAGTCCATGCTGAACGAGTCCTTGGGGTAACATCCTCCCAGACAGTATGCGCCGACACCACAGAATCCGTATGACGAGCAGCAGGGAGCGCTCGAAGGGCAAGGGTTGTTTGAGTCGCAAGTGATCATGGCCTGGACGGCCGAGGCCGCTGCCACGGTCAGGGCAGCCACAGCGTGTATCGTCTTCATATTTTGTGTGTTTCCTCGTCACGGGTGTGCGTCACGTCTGGCAGTTTATGCGGTAGAGCAAGCGGTGCTGTCGAGGCCTATGCTGGAGCAGCGTCGTAGACAAGGCCGAAGAGCGAGGAGGCGTCGTAATCACGCGGCCGCTAAAAGTCGTTGGTTCGTGTAGGGACGGGCGTGTGGTGACAACAAGCGAATGATGCTGTCGGGCAGTAGTATAACAATATCCAAAAGTCGCACAGGTGTTAAGAATAGCCAAGAGAGTGAAGTCGTAGGAGAGAAGAAAACGCAAGATCGAGAAATCGCCTTGTTGCTGGCGTCAGAGACAAAAATAAGTCAGAGTTCAGGGCCAATGCGAGATGCGGATGGCGGATATGCGCCTGCCCGCACGACTGCAGGGCGGGCCACTGGGCCAAGCAAAGGGGCGACCAGAGACGGCGTGTTTGGGTGTCGATCATTTCTAAGATCCCGCTCGTATCAAACCGCCTTTTCCACTCCAGTTTCGTACTTTGACTCAAATCAACGGCGTCACAAGGTCACACTCCTTACACGAACAGCTTCCAAAACGAGAACCTCATGCATCCATTGTCTCTGTAGGCCCGCTTCTCGTGAGCTCGTGCGGCGTGCTCGCAGATCTTCAAGATCCTCCCCACACTCTCTCGGCACATCATCTCCGTGAAACTTTTCAACTGTCACTAATCCGCATAACAACCATCTCATGCCGAGAGCACTCTACGACTATGGCAACAGATGGTCTATTGTGAGGTCATACATCTTGAACAAGAGAGTTTAATGAAAATATGAACGTAATACCATTGAGAAACTACCTTAAAGAACAATGTCTTGACGACCAGAGAAGAATCGGTACTCAATTCATCCACGCTTGAAAACAGCAGCAATGAAATTTGCATCTTTTGAGAGCATCCGACTCTTTGCTTCAGATGATACCAGCCCCAGAGAACAATAGACATAGGGAATCATGAGCGACATCCCTCGCTCATTCGCGATGACCCGGTATCTGTAGCAAACACTTCACATGTGTGCAGGCAAGCAGCTGTGACACCACGCGTCAGGGAGATATGGCAGATGCTCAACTGCCTGGACGACTTCGAAGTTGCCGCAAGGGACAGAAGGGTAGTTTGCGTTCCTAGCCCACTCTCTGACACGGCTGTTGGGTGAGACTCCGTTTCTCTTAGACGAGTGACGCCCGCCACGCTTCTGGCCCTTCTTAGTAGGCTTTCCGTAAAAGTCGTTGTTGTACTCGTTGAAGTCGACTGGTGCATTAGGGTTCCTCTCGGCGATTGGTCCATCACCTTTGAACGAGATCTCCAAACCATCGCCACCACGCCAACCGTAGCGCCATCCAGGGGCGGCAGATTTGACGTCCCAGCCTTTGCGTTGGTGACCGTCATATTGGAGCTCAGGCATGATTGGAAGAGGTGCTCTGCCAAATCTTACTCCACCTTGACCAGGATGCATCCAGTCCCAGTGCGGCTTGTACAACTCCATACCTGGCTCGGCAAACGGTCCCAGAGAGGACAAAGATGGGCTAGTGGTGAAGTTGGAGAACATGGTTGGAGAAATTCCACCAGAGGAAGCAGAGCTGGAGCCGCGTTCTTTTCTCTCTCTGAACACAGCTGCCTTGGTTTCATGTGGAAGGTCGTTCCATTGTTCATCAGGAATCCAGCTCGAGTAGGTAGCCAAAGCCGAAGGATATTGAGTTGAGAACTGCTGGGGAGATCCTTCAGATGCTACCGTAGGATGTATGGGTGAACAGGTCGGAAGAAGCATAGGTACAGCCTGTGAAGCGAATGCAAGCGCAGGTGCGAGGGGCAGAGTTGCAGGTGTAGGTGGCAGAGACAGACTGAATGTGGGCTCGGGTGCACTCAAGGGTCCAAAGTCATCTTCCGAAGTAGGCGTAGGGACAAAGTGAGCAGCGGTAGCGCGCAGGCTGAATCTAGCAGGACCAGACGAAGACCTCTCCTGGCCTTTAGAAGCGCGGGCCTTGACTGGACTACACTTCAACACCGCAGGGTCTTTTTCCGGAGAGGAAGCGCAGGAGATGTGTTGAGAACGACAGGCCGCCTGAAATTCAAGCACTTTCTTTGCCTGCTGTGCTTCGTCCATACTCGAGGATGGTGCAATGGATTCCTTGACTTGACTGTGGCTTTGTCGAGCAGCATGAGCTTCGGCGGTCTGCTTGATGGTGTCAAGCAAAAAGGCGGAGGCGGGTTCGAGAGCAGATGTCAGCGAGGAGGCAACAGCATTGGGTGGTTGCTGCATCTTTGCCTGTGTACTTTCCCCGGTGGTGGTCTTTTCGGAGTCGTCGAACTTGTCGGGCTCTTCGGTGGAGTCGTCTTCGACACAAGACGTCTCGTTCGACTGCTTTGCACTAGAGTCCCTGCGTGTTCGTTCTGTCGAAGAAGCACTCGATCGCCTCTGACTGGTAGAGGAAGCACTAGACAGACGTCTCCTGATAGGATCAAGTATGGATGCTCTGTCGACAGGTTTGGAAGTAGTTCTGTCTGCTTCAGCAAGTCCGGCAGCCTGTGCAGTTACGCGGTCAGGAGTTGAAGGCTCGATACTTGCAACTGAGGTGTTGGGCGAGACAGCAATAGGAATGCGAGTAGGACTGCCTGGGCGGGGCAAACTACTGGAAGGGTCTGGAATGTTGATTCTCAGACCGAGCTTTGCCTTCTTTGAAGGACGTACAGAATCGCCAGAGAGAGTTTGCAACTTGCTAGTTGGAACAGACTCGAATGTTCCGTCCAAACCGAATGAGAACGCGGTGACGGGAGGGTTACCATGCGTTGGGAGGATCTTGCGCCGAGCAGTGTCGAAGACAGTAGATGCAACAGATCGGGAAGGCGAGTGTTGCTCTGATGGATGAATAGCTGCATTGGACATGGCGTCGACGCGGATAGATCTGGACTTGCAAGGAGAAGGAGGCCTGGCAGATTCGGATACTTCAACAGTGCGAATTGTGGAGGCCTTTGTGGGTGAGGCATAACCTGGTGTCTTTGATGCAGTCGCCTTGGTCACAGTGGGCTTGCTCGACTTGGACTTGAGTGAGTTGGCTTGGGCTTGAGGAAGCTGGGTATGAGGGCCTTTGGTACGAGCAGTGCGTTGCAAAGATTTGTGGGGACTTGAGGGAAGTGCCATCGAGGCGTCTTCAGGCGTGACTCGTGCGGTCTGGGCATCCTCGTTCATCTGCATCCATGCCTGTGGAAGCGTCTTGCGGGCGCGTCGCTCCGTGACCTTGACCTGTGGTTTCTGGGAGCGAGCACCTCGGCCTGAGCGATCAACGACACACCAGTCGCCATCTTCATCCTTGACAGGAGAGATGCGAGATCCAGTCTGAGGCTCGACGACTTCTTCGGACTCGGCTTCCTGAATGACAACAGGTGGTTGTCGAGGAAGAGAATTCATAACTGCCTTTGCGTAAGACTGGATCAGGACATCGTTGCGAGGGAGAACCGTGTGAGCCAGCGCAGGGAAATTGTCGAGAGGTATAGTCTCAGGGGCTGAAGAAGTGACGGAGGCAGCTTGGTCTGAAGATTGGTCGTTGTGCTCATGAAGCTGCTGGAGTCTGACAGCTGCCGAAGAGCTAGGGTCTGCGAGCTCACCCACTCTGTCAAGGACTTGCAGCAGTTGGATCTCGATGGCTTTGTAGTATGCAGGAGGCTTTCCGCCGCTGATGATATCGTTGTAATGGCGTTCAGCTTCCTGGGCAAACTCTTGCTCATGGTCGCTGCTTGTGGGTCAGTATCTTTTGCACAATATTGCGAGAACAACAAAGACACTAACCTTGTCTCTAGTGTATCGGGGGGAGCCATGGTGCTGTGAGATGTCAGTACTAGCATTTGGAACTCGCAGAGGCATGGAGCAACAAACCTCACAATGATGTGTGTGATAGTGCTCAATGAATAGATGGAATGATCAACTTCTCCTATCAAAACAATGGATGGTTCGGAAATGCAGAGATTGGATTCGGCTTCGCACAAAGACGCAGTTGTTGTGTCGGCGGGAGGCGCTTGGACAATCGCGCCTGGACAATCGCGCCTTCTGAGTTGTGTTTTGTCTGGTGTTTGTCGACGCGAGCTAGAGAGATGGCGTCTTCACAAAGCTTGACAAGAATGAATTCTTGGTGCTGGCAGTAACCATAATAATCATATCGATATTGACACATGGTCCTGGAACTCCTGCTATCAATGGCTGTGAATTCGATGGTGATGAATGTCTATATCGATTAGCTTGTAAGGTGGGTGGTGATCATATAAGACAAACAGGCAAGCACAAACGCATCGCCACACTTCCTGATCTGTGAACGAACATCGACATGACCATGACTTTTCCATCGCCGCAGCGATCAACTGTCGCGATGCACACATATCTGATCGCCATGGTCGACTCCAGCAAGAACAAGTGACACTCTGCAATCCAATCGACATCATCACAAGCCGCAGCCACACATTCGTTGAACACCTTGCAGCAATACACTAGCACCTCGAGGGGAAAGGGAATGTTACAACATGTGTTTAACACAGAGGTACATTGATTACTTAGCTTAAAACCGCCTTTTCTTCTTTGCAGGCGCTTTCGACTTCTCACTCTTTTTCAGCTCTTGCCTCTTCCTATCGGCTCTCTCTACCGATGTTTCTCTAGGCGTAGATTCCCTTTCCTCACTGGCTTTGCGCTTAGTCGCTCGAGTCTGCCGACCTTCAGTCGTGTTCTCACGACTCTCGTGGACCGCAGATGTGAATTCTGAAGCAACACCAGAATCATCCTGGTGGTCTTCTTCCAAGATAGGAGGAGCCTGCGATGACCATCTGCTGAGCGACGGCTGAGAAAACTGCATCTGAGAGCTGCCACGTCCTATTCCACCAAGCCTGCGTCTTCGTGGAGACGCTTGGCTTGGAGGTGGCAGCATCGAGGTTGGGGTCGGTGACAACGTCGTTCTTGATCGCAAGCCATGGCCAAGTTCGATATCTGCAGGCGGCTTAGGTGGGGAAGAAGGCGGTAGAGCTTGAGAGCTAGACCTGCCTCCGATCGCTCCTAGTCGTCTTGTTTGCGTGTTCGAGCGTGTGCTTAGACTGTCAGACGCAGGTGTCTCTGTACGGCCAAGCTGGAAGTTGCGGAGGATAGGAGGTGGGGGAGATGAAGGAACTCTGTCATCGTCGGTGCTATCGTTGTTGGCAGAAACGTGCCTCTGCAAGCGTCGGGCTGAGCGAACTGGAGAGGATATATTAGCGGGCATTTGCCGTTGCAGTTGCTCTGGTATTGTTTGTGTCTACTCGTCGTTAGTCAAACTCTCGAAAGCCTTGATATTCTTACTTGAAAGTCTAGATCGTCATCCGTTTCGTCGTCGTCCAGGACCGAAGGCATGGGCACACTGACTTCTATGTCTCCCTGCTGCTTCGGCATATCCTGCCACCAGGTGTCGGACGTGTTAGTCAACCTAGGCGCCATGTCTCCAGGGACATCGCGAAGCACGGCATAGAGTGTTTCGGTAGAGGGCGATACTCCGTTATGTTGCAGCTCAGACCCAGGTTGGAAGGGAGCGAGACCCGGTATCCGACTGGCCACATGGTTCCTCTTCAAGGACCTCTGAGAGTTTCTGCCAGCCGAAACTCCTGGGAAGACAGATCCAAGATCAGTGTTTGTAGCTTCCATCTTGTCAAGCAATCTTGACATGGCGTGATCCTTGTCCTTGAGCTGAGCAAGCAGAAAACTGAGCTGCTGTTGCTGTTGATGAGCAAGCACGAGAAGAGGTGATACGACTTCGGAAACCACCTCGATCGAAGTGGCTTTGATGAGTACCATGGTCCATTCAAAGGCAGGTAATGGCGGAGGCAATGGGGCTCTCAAGGTAAGCTTTAGATGGTCAGGAGGGTGCAGTGCAAGGTGAACAGTAGTGCCATTCTTATGACGAAGAATATCGCGAATCTGTTCAAGTAATAGGCGCAACTGGCCAACATCATCACCTGGGTTGATGCTGCAACTCTGTTCTTCAGCGTTGCGTATGGCATGGACATTGGCTAGAGTCTCAATCCATATGTTTGCAAGGTCGGTGATGGATACAGTGTAGCCCGCCTCGCCGATAACATACTTGACGAGAAGCTTGGGCAAGCCCTCAAGGTTGAGATTGAGGAGCTCCCAGCGGCCTTCGGTACCCATGTTGAAGTTACTGGATCATGTCACGAGGAACATCAGAAGATGAGATGTTCTGAGAGGATGTCGTGAAAGTCGGCGTGGTTGGAAAGGAGGCTGGTAGAAACAGCTTCACTGCTCTTGGCGCGCGTCAGATTGGAGAGAAGCCGCGTTCGAGATGCGACAAGAATAGAACGAGACTTGTTTGCTCTCAAATAAATATTCATCCAGTTTCGAGGAAAACACACCGAATTACCGACGAGACGTGTTGCGCAAAGAAGCACAGCGAACATGGACCAGCGACGTGGCGGCCCACCCAGGTCCAGCATTCCAGCCAAACGATCTGCCGCCGATGCCCAAGAGGAAGCATGGGTTGCCAACGAGGACCGCTTTGTGCTCAAGCAGGCCAAGAAGAAGGCCATTATTCGAGCACGCGCTGGCAGAGCGGACCCCATCGATCTACTTGCAGTCACACTACGCGCCCTGGATGCCACGCGCGACGGCTACGACAGCGACGACGACGATGGAGAACTTCCCGCCGTCGACCCCGAGGGTGTCTTTGAGGGCCTCGACGACATGCAACTCGACGAGCTGGATAAAGGAATCGACACCTACTTGACCCTCGAGCACAGTAGAAGCAACCGGGACTTCTGGAACGTAAGTTCTTGACCCAATCTTGCTGCTCTTCCCATCAGCTAATTCTATACATCAGACAATGAAGGTCATCTGCAAAGACAGACGACGCGCTGCTCCTAGCAAGCTCCAAACCGCTCGAGGAATGTCTTCGGTCACTCCCGAGATCGATCGCCTACTTGGACCCAAGACACACGAACAACTCGAGACTTTGGAGAAGCAGGTCAAAGCGAAGCTGAGGTCCAACGACGACATTGATGTCGATTACTGGGAAAACCTTCTCAAGAGCCTGTCCATCTACAAAGCTAAGGCCAGGCTACGCCAGGTTTCCAAATCCGTATTGGGTGCCCGTCTGGAGACTCTGCGACAGCAGCAAGAACAAGAGGCTATGGCTTTACGCAACAAGGTCAGGGAAAGCCTGAAATCCTCCTCGCTCGCCGCTCCGGAAGACCAGGCGCAATCCACAGAGTCATCTGCTGTCTCGGACCCGGAACCTTTGCTACGCCTAAATCCAGAAGACAAGACCTTGATTTCGATGGAGGAGGAGGATTTCAAGCAGAGATTGGTATGCGGGCACTTCATGGACATAAGAAGCGTCATGCTGACCCAATGACAGATTCAAGATCGGCGCAGGGTCCTCAAGCTCGGCTACATCCCAGCTCGTCATGGCACCAAGACGTCCACTACTGATCTGGCCTTGTCTTCTGAACCTAGGCGGGACGACATGTCCAGGGTCACAAGTGCACTCTACGACCGAGAGGCCGCTAGAGGCTTCAACGATAATGAAGAAGCTTTCAATGCCGAGGAGGGTGTCTCGACTGGCAGACCGAAATGGGCAGAGACATACCGCCCAAGAAAACCACGCTACTTCAACAGAGTCCAGATGGGTTACGAGTGGAACAAGTACAACCAGACTCATTACGATCACGAAAACCTCCCTCCCAAGGTCGTTCAAGGTTACAAGTTCAACATCTTCTACCCTGATCTTGTTGACACAACCAAAGCACCTACTTTCCGTATCGAGCGTGAGAACGGTCGCAAGCGGGGCGAATCGTTTGCGCCTGCTGGGGCTGAGGACACTTGCCTCATCCGCTTCATCGCTGGACCGCCGTACGAGGACATTGCTTTCCGTATCGTCGACAAAGAGTGGGACTATAGTGCAAAGCGGGAGCGTGGCTTCAGAAGTAGCTTTGACAAGGTACGTCATGATTTTTCCATTCTTTTTTGTCAGTCTGCGGGACTACCATGGTACATGTTCAATGAGGACGTCTTTTTCGCGCCTATTGTTTGACTCTAGCGGCCATCTTCTAGCAACAAGCTGTGTCTTGCCGTCGGCAGACACAATGCATTGCATGCTGGGAGTACGGCTTGACGAAGACTAGAGAGCACACTGCCTATCCGCACACGCATGCTGCTGCGACACCCTCAGCTTGATATCTTGCAGACCACAATGCATTAGCCTAAACTGTTCTGACATGCCATGATAGGGTATTCTTCAACTACACTTCCAGTTCAAGAAGATATATTACAGAAAATGAGCGCATAGTCGGCACTGCTATGCGACAAATTCTCGACAAACGATCACCATCAGTCCGCCACCCGTTGCTGTGGATGAGCATGACAGGCATCTACAGCTTCACGTTTCGTTGCATGTCAATTCCAAATCATGCACGCTCAGAGACACCTGTTGGTCCGAAACATGTGTATCATCAACGCCTTTGCTGCAGGGCTCGGCTTCATGCATGTTTGTACCCGGGATTCCAGCATGCTTTCGTTGTAGATCCAATGCCGCTCTGACAACGTCCAGTCCGCTCTTATGGAGCCAATCACTGAAGGAAAGCCGCACTCGGCATTCCTGCGCCATATCGAGGTGATGAATTCCTTTGAGAAAATACCTGGTAGTGTAGAGTTTGTTTTCGCTCAAAGCAGCATCTGACATCAAACAGATCTATGGTGTTCTTGCCTGAAGATGATATTGCTTGTAGACTTAAGAGGCAAGTAAAGGTGAGCGTGTACAATGCAATGCAACAACGATTCTCAAGCAGACATTCATGGCTCAGAAACACTTCATGCTGTAGAAACCGGTTAAACTTCGTGCTGATGAACAGTGCGTGTGTGCTTGTAGCCGCCCACCTGCATATTCGGATGTCACACAGCGCAACGGATATGCCTTCCGGAAGGTTCGGACGTTACCATCTCCACGTCTTGGTGATTGAGCTTCGCCAGGGCCATCAGGTGTGCCATGGGGCTGCGCTCTCACGGGACACTTTAGCTTCATAGTGTCCAAGCCTTCTTTGTGTCCCTTCTGAGATATATCCGTTGTTCATTGTGGGACTCCAACTTGGAGGCTCTGATGCTTTTTGTCATGCAACGGACCACTCTCTGATGGTGCTTTCTGGCCAGCTCAGAACAGCGTATTGGAAATAGACCTACATTGTGCTAAACGCTCGACGGGATCTTTCTTTGATTTTCAGTCTGATCACTGGATGCAGGAACGTCGACCTTTCCTTCACTGACTGGTCACTTCTCACGAGAGCTTGTGAGTTTCCAAAGCCTTTGTCACGTTGCATAAAAAGGTGGTTCCAGTCCTGTCCTATACATGTCTTAGATTCTTTTATATCCACTCCACATCCTCATTCGTATCAAAGCTCTTGAGTTGACTCACCTCGTTGCGACACTACTGTCGCATCTTTCACTCCACGCTTGCAGTATCAATCTATACCCAACATCATTACACTATGGCCTACGGAATGACCTACAACTCTCAGTTTGACTGGTGGAACCAACCTGTGGATACCCCTCGTCGGCTCTCAATTACTCAACACTGCCGCTCTGACGGTATCAATGCTTCAGAATACCCTTTACAGCAGCAGAGTTTGGTGTGTGACCCTGGATTCTTCACACCCGCTCAGGTCAACGATGTTTACCCAAGTACTCAAGTCGTGCCTAACTATTGGGTTGGTGATTTGCCTCACTTCACCGAGGCCCCTACGCCATTTACCTTATCATCAAACCAAATCATGCCTGGAGACTACACGAGTCAATGCATACCATCGGCATCACTACCTCCAGCTGTTTTCAGCAAGGAACCTCTGCCCATTGATCAGTACTCGAACAGTGGTCTGACGGCTTTCGATAATGCCAATCCAGACTCGTTCTTTCACAACCCGATTCTACCCTTATCAGATGTGCCAGCCTTGGAATATGACAGCACATCAGATGCACATGGTCGTCGACAGTGGACTGATTCTCCCATGCCAGATGAGATCGATAGTCTGGGAGGTTCTGGTGAGACTGACGACAGCCTGGAGAATTTAGATCCCTGTTATGCAGAACTGCTCAGGCAGGCTCTGATGGAGAAGAAAGATGACCACACCATGCTTCTGAAAGACCTCTACGAATGGGTACGCACTCACAGCTCGAAAGCTCAGGATCCTGGCCAAAAAGGCTGGCAGAACAGTGTGCGCCACAACCTGTCCATGAACGCGGTTGGTGTTTCTGACATGCCCTCGAGTGGTTCCTGTACTAACATGATGCAGGCATTCGAAAGAGTCCCCGCGCCGAACCAAGAAGCAGGCACCAAGAAGACAAGTTACTGGCGACTTACCAAACATGCTGTCGAGCACGGCATTAGTTCGACTACTCGCTATCGCAAATACAGCAAGCGCAAGACGCAACGCAATCCCAATCCCGCACCGATCCGAGTACAGGCGGGAGCCAAAGGTGGGCAAGCCACTCGCAGATCTGTCCGCCGCCAGCAAAGGGCTGCTTCTTCACTCAACGGCCACACATCCTCTCCTGACACGGCTCATCAGCGCAACTTCCGCCGACGACACCCGTTTAGCCAGTACCCAGCATCTCAAGTCGATGCGTCCTCATTGCAGCAAAGACTTCCTCAAAGCATGCCAGCCAACACATCATCCTACTTCGACAATACAACAGAGATGTTCAACACCGCCAATGCTTATCCGATTGATGGCAAGGTTGATGATAATCGCGATCTTCTTGGACCATATTGCAGCACTCAGCCCTATCTTGACTGGTCTACTTCGGCTTCACCCATGAGTCATCCCGCTAGCGAGACTGGTGGTTGGCAGATGGATCAGAAGGTTCTTGGTATCTGGGCATCTTTTGGGATAACGGCACGTAGTCAAGCTCAAGGACACGACATATGCATGGGAATTTGATGCGGTATAGAGTAGCATAAGGGGGTCGATCCGACTTGGCAGTTCCTGGACTGGGCCTCGAAATGGAGGCTTAGCATGTTGTATATAGATTGGGCTGCATTCAGGCTCACTCGGTTCAACGACTCGGGGTTTACATCAGCTTTCTTCATGTCTCCATAAGAACACGTCAAATCTGCAAATCCGTTACAACATCAACTTCCTTGCTTCGATGTCACGTTAGTGTCAGCGGTCTTGAATGTCCCAAAGGACTACACGGTGAATCGTGACTCGTCAGGAGTCGTTCGAGAAAAGGCCATGCATTGGCACAACCTCTTATAGCTGAGCACAAGGCAGACAGACACAGACGTGGCACTGTTGGCCATTTCTGAAATGTCAATCAGATGTCACGATCAATGGCTACAGACCTGTTGTGCAAGATAGCTGTCATGGAGTGCAGTGACATATGCGGGAAGGCTTTGCAAGTCAGAGCGGTGGTACGAAGCTCGCACTGCATATTCTGAACAGTAGTGGCTCCGTTCATCATCCAGCCGGAGTATTTCTAATCACATAACACGTACGATTGCCGGACGAGGGCTGTACAGTGCCTTACATTCAGGGGGCGCTGGTTCATGGTGTTACGGCTGCCCCTCAGCACATGCTACCTTGTCTCGGCTGTCTATTCTATCTTCTGATACCCTTTGATCTTTTCGAGGTTATCCAAATTCCATTTGGCAAGTCAGAGCATCATGAACCCTGACATGAATACAGCCGCTTGCAGGTAGGAATTAGGGCATGCTCTGACAGCCCCGGTGCCGACAGCCTCTTGCACGTAGTTAGTCTGTTCTTTCTGCACCACAATCTTTGCACCTCCGCACTTTCCAGGGACTCTCTGACTGCACTCTGCTGTGAAAGTGCCTGCTGCGGCACCGTCTAATAAACCTGGTCATCAACAATATCGAAATCTCATCGCAACCTGGGCAGCGGGCCATATGTTTCTCGATACTCATGCAAGATGAATGTCGCTACCACACCAATTTTGATATTGACTGCATAGCGTACCGATGAAGACTCGATGCCTGTGACGGCCAGCTCAAGTCATTTGCATGCTGCAACGCGCCAAAGCTGTATGTAAAAGCATACCTCGGATCGTCACCCTTCTGGTTGCCTCAGGCTGCCGGCTCTCTTCGCCTCTGCAGCCCGAGGACCTGTGTTGCACAAGACTGACTGTCAAAGCAGACTTGCAGATTGCATTGCCGCCGCTGACGTCCTTGGCAAATCATGTCAGCAATACCTATTCCTTCGCAGGATTCGAGAAGCAAACTCTATATCAACGACACAGTATCCATCTCTGTTATCAAAACGTCGAAGAGAGCCCAAAAACAGCTGGTTTCCATCGACAGTCCACCTGGGTACCATATTTCGACGTCCACTTCCAACGGCGGCAATTGCAATATACACGCGCCTCGCGCTTGCCATCTCTTCCGCCTACGCGACTATCGCGTCTATTCAGCCATTGACATCTTGTCGTCACAAATTGGCTATCAAAGATACATCGCCGCTAGGCCGACATTGAAACGGTCCGAATGTGTTGCATCCCGTGCCTCGTATGATGGTGGACTCTGCTATGGGATAGCTACAGATGCAACAGTCGTTACGTATGCACAACACGAATGTCACTCGCAGATAATCGGCAGATCAAAGTCATACCCTGGTTTCGACGAGGCTTCCGATGCCACCACCCGAAGGTACAGCGGTCAGTCTTGAAGCTCTGATGTCGACAAGCACACTGTCATCGGTGTACCGTACGTTCGCCATAGGAGTGATATAGTGTACGGGCTGAGAGGTCAAACAATGATATCGATCTATGGATGAGAATCTCGTGAATATCGTTCCGACTGGATATCGGCATCGCTGCGTTGAACTCACCCGACAAGGAGTATGGCAGACCACCATGTCGCCTTGAGATCCGACATCACCATTCACCTTGCTAACCTCAGTACATCCACCAGGAGTGTCCTCGTATGGATCGGATCTACTGCCGAAGCCTCTGCAGTCCCAAAAACATCACATTAGCGCTTCATGTAAGTGGCCGGGCTCGCCGATGCAGCACAAATGCCCCTCCATGGCCATATCGAAAAGAACGAGCAGTCAACTTTCTCTGGATCCACATACTGCTTTCGAGACGGCACAGTTCGAGTATGCATGCACAACATGCGTTTTCCTAGAAAGTGTTTTCACGCGTCAACTGACTTTCATCTTGGTAGACTAAAAGGTCCTAGTCTGGTATCAACCTGACAATATATCAGGTGCTTCAACCCCTTCCTTGCATACTCACTTCAAGCAGAGCTTTAGATCTCGAGTCAGCATATCAGGAAGCTGTTGGGCATAATTGCTTTCGAGTCGAGCATTGCAATTGATTCTGAAGGACGTACGTAATCTAGTGTGATGCACTTTCTGCACACCGCTGAAATGCATGGCGCTTGAACGGTCACAATCACAATCAGACTGAGTTTTTATGGCTTTCACAAATCAAATGGCAAGCAGGAGCAATTCTTCGTTGTCGTTGCTATATGATTTTGTCCTTGAAGTCATGGAACGAGGTCTATGTCTCGCTCAATACTTAAGTAGTTTTATCTTGACCTCTAGCTCCGGAGCTGGGTCCGATTCGTGATCAGGAGGTTGCAGTTTTTCGACCTTTTACGTGTAGAGGCTTGTGTCCTTTTGATACTCATCGCCGGTGTATGGTGCGTCTAGAGCAGGGTGGTGCTCTCCACAAGCAGGTTGTGACAACTCACGGCATTCTGATCGCTCAGAGCTCAGAATAGGATCAGCCCTGGCCTGGTATTACCTTGATATACACAGTAGACAGTATCTTGAATGTTGTCTCGCCATCGGGTGCCGCAGATCTGTGAGTGCGGCCTTTGAAGGTTCCTCAGCTTCTTCGGTGCCTAGACCTGATCTTACTTGGGCTGGCCAAAAGACTTAGCGTCTGCGGTCTCTGCTTCTGCTTCTGCTGCGGGAACCGTAGCTGCTATAGCTTGGGCTTCTGCGTCTACCGGCACCTCTGCCACCGCCACCTCCTCCTCTGGGACTTCCTCCTCTTCTCCTAGGCGGAGGACTGCGAGTCAGGCTTCTGCTTCGGCTCCTGCTGGCGCTTCTGCGACTCGGACTCCTGCTCCTCGGGCTAAAGCTCCTGTTTCTGGGCGCAGCATCTCTTGCAGGGCCAGGACGGTAGGTATCTCCATCATCAGCACCTCCCCTCCTTCTGCCACCTCTGCTGCCACCGCCTCCTCTTCCTCCGGCAGCAGCGGCAGCCATATCTCTGTATCTGTGTGGTTCTCCGAAGCGGTTCGGCGGCGGACGTCTAGCGGGCGGGGATCTGCTGAACCTGCGGCGGGGCAACACAATGCTCACACCAATCTTTGCGCCGTCCAATTGACCTTCGTGCATATGTGCTATCGCTCTTTCTGCGGCCTCGGGGGTTGCGTAGAGGACATAAGCAGTTCCGCGGTTTGTGTTGAAGGATTTATTTAGAGGCATGTCTAGGTCGGCGATTACGCCGTATGTGCTGAAGATTTCGCTGAGATGTGCGGGAGTGACGTTCTTGGTCAATTTCTCAATGACGATCTGCGAGATTTATTAGTTACTTTTGCGCAGGGAGGAACCAGAAGGCATTGACTCACTTTTGAGCTTCGGGGCATTGGAGGACTTGGACTACGGTCGTGGCCTCTTGATGTGCTGCGGGCGCGATAGGAACGACTGCGGCTGCGCGAGCGGGCGGGGCTATGTGTGCGTGTGCGAGATGGACTGCGGCGTTGTGGACTGGGTGATGGTCGGGGAGAGATTGATCGGCGAGGTGTGCGCGAAGGCGAGCGCGAAGCTCTGGAGTAGGGACTGCGAGAGTCGGCATCTCGCATGGGTGTGGGCGATCGTGGAGGCATTGTGTGGTTGATGGATTGGTATGCAAGAGCACAGGTGAATGAAACTGTCTCGGCTCTGACGAAAGTCGAAGTTGAAGTCCGAGCTTCACGGTTGACTGACTCGCGCAGCAACGCATGACGCCTTGGTGGTGACTAAAACCACCTGAGTGGCCCGTTGGTTGGAATCTCCCTCTTTCAACCGCGACAACAATGATATTCGACAACCTTTGGCTTTCTATAGCCCTGCTGCCGGCCGTCCTGGCAGCCCAGCCTTCGGCTCCTGAACCTGTAGAAGCTCCTCTGCGAAAGCTACCTTGGGGTCAATTAAACTTCTTGGCAACAACAGATACACATGGATGGCATGGCGGCCACCTGCAGGAGTGAGTCTGTCACGCTCGTTACCTTGAACCCGGATCTGACAAGATGAAACAGGCCTCAGTATTCTGCTGACTGGGGCGATTACATCTCTTTTGCCCATCACCTCCGCCAGAAAGCCGACGATGACGGCAGTGACCTTCTCCTGGTAGATACTGGTGACCGAGTAGAAGGCAATGGTCTTTACGACGCCTCAAATCCCAAAGGACACTACACCTTTGACATTTTCAAACACCAAAAGATAGACATCATCACCTCGGGCAACCATGAACTCTATAAGAAGAACTCGTCCGATAATGAATACTATCACACTGTGCCCAACTTCAAGGAAGCCTACATCGCTTCCAACCTGGACATTTACAACCCAGAAACCGGAAAGCTGCAGCCTCTTGCCCAGAGATTCAGGAAGTTTACCACAAAGAACCAGGGTATTCGGATCATGGCCTTTGGCTTCCTCTTCAACTTCCAGGGTAATGCAAACAACACTGTCGTTCAGCGGGTACAAGATACTATCAAGGAGAAGTGGTTCCAGGATGCTATTCGTGACAAGGATGTTGACCTTTTTGTTGTCGCTGGACATGTTCCTGTTTCGGACTCGAGCGAGTCTGATGCCATCTTCAAGGCTGTCCGTGATGTTACGTGGGACACTCCCATTGCCTTCTTTGGTGGTCACACTCATATCAGGGATTACCACAAATTTGACAAGATCGCATATGGTCTTGAAAGTGGTCGTTATATGGAGACTCTCGGCTTCCTATCTATCTCCGGTCTTGGCCACCATATTAACAGTTCTGATGCCGCTCCTCTTGCAACTCCCGAGTTCAAGCGTCGCTACATCGACAACAACTTGTACTCCCTCTACCGCCACTCTGGCAAGAATGAGACTACTTTCTCTACCGAGGCCGGCCGCAAGGTATCTGCATCCATCTCAGCTGCCAGGAAACACCTTAATCTCGATCACACATATGGCTGTGCACCTAGAGACTACTGGCTCAACAGAGCTCCGTACCCATCAGAGTCCAGTATCTTGACATGGCTTGAGAACGAAGTCCTACCAGACACCGCCAGAAACTTGACCAAATCTCCTCAGCTCATCATCAGCAATACCGGTGCCATGCGCTTTGACATCTTCGAAGGTCCCTTCACCATTGATACCACATTCCTCGTCTCGCCGTTCACGAGCGGCTTCCACAGACTCAAGAACGTGCCTTACAAAGCAGCAAAGCAACTACTGCAATTACTCAATAACGAAGGCAAGATCCTCTTATCAGAATTGATGGTCATGAGTGCCGTCCACAGAGATCTAGGCAAATTTACTCCTCGCCAGCTTTGGGAACTCGCACCACCAAAACCACCCGTTTCTCAATGGACTCAACAGCAAATCGAAGACGATACAGATCTCGACGAGGCGCTCAGACGCGAGTTCGGGCAGGAAGTCATGAAGGCTGCCGGACGCGGGAAACACGATACACCCCTTGTACCAGGCTACACCACTATCGACGATGCTGGAAAAGACGGCGACGATACAATTCACGCTCCCATCCGCTTCTACGATGTCCCCAATTGCATACAAGCAGAGGTAAACTTGCCATCTGACAAGAAAGATCTGGAGACTGTGGATATTGTATACAACGAATTTATCGAGCGATGGATTCTTCTGGCCCTGAGGTTCTTGGGCGAAGATTATGGAGTCAAGGATGTAGAGACCACATTTGATGGTATGAGTTTTACGGATGTGTTATCCGAGTGGGTACATAAGAATTGGGCCTGTTAATTTGTGTCGATATTTATGTGTAGTCATGAGGTTTTTCGGTGTTTGGAATTGGTCATTAATATCTCATACATATTGTTCTATACATTTTATTATCTTCTGATGTTGATGAGCAAGTCAGCATCATGTGAAGTGAGCTCGAACAGCTGGGGTCGTCGTTGCCCCACCTTTCCCTGAGAAGCTGACGTCGATGCGGCAGAGCTCCAACCTCACTTCCCCTCTTCTTTCCTTGTTTTGAGCACAACATCAAGCATTTCTGCCGTGAATGTTTACGAAGCAGTGACATGCTGTGACACAGAATCGTCGCGTCTCAGCTTTGGCTGGTCTGGAATGTCCAATTGACCAAAGATCGGGCTTTCTGGTGCCCAGCTTCCAGCCATTACCAGGGCTATTAATGATAATGTGGCTGGGTGTACTCCGTACTTTCCTGCCAGGAACATGACTTGCAGGTATGCCGTGTAGATCATAGGGAAACATCCCTGTCTGAAGTGACGTTGTGCTGCATGTACTGCATCACCTCAATCGATATATATATCCTTTGCTCTCCATCTTCCTTACTACTCTCCATCCTATCTACCAATACCAGTACACTTAACTCCACTTCTTTCTAATCAACAATAAAAATGTCTGACAACAAAGGTAACTACACTCCCACTAACTCTGTCACCTCGCTATCTGGACAAGAGTTAACGAAAGTAAAGGTGCTCTCGGCGGTCTGACCGATACCGTTGGCAAGACCGGAAAAGGCCTTACCGACACTGTCAGCAACACTGTCTCTGGCGCTGGCAAGGGAGTAAGCGACACCGCTAGCTCTGCTACCAAGGGTGTTAGCGACACCACTAAGGGTATGTTTTCTCTTCCCACCCTCAATTGTAATGAGTATTTTGAATGGAGAGTTTATATTGACGACAACAGGAGTCAGTGACACTGCTAAGAGCGCTACCGGAGGCTCGACCGGTGGTGCACCTGCTACTGGTGGCGACCCTAACCATCTTGGTCTGTAAAGAACTCGAATATTATGAAGAAACGAATATTTTTTACTTTCTAATGATCGTGCTGTTGACATGTGCGAAGTGTGGAAAACTGTCCCTGCCTTCTCTTGATATCCACCTGCGGCTTTACTCTGTTATGCTACCTCTACAGACTAGATTTTGTATTGGTGCGATGCAGCTTCATATATGGAACAGCTTTCTGTCGCACGGTTGTTATGATTAGGCAACCATAAGGCAGACAACGAACGCGCGACAAAAAAAATCGTCTACCACCTATTCTTTGCATCAACAGTTGATCCTCGACATCCTCGTCCCATCATGGAAAGTCTAATCAAGGCTTTCACATGCGTGCTCCGTCATAACAACCACCCCGATGACATTATCAACAACGTAAATGCATTGTTAAACGGCACCGCTCTAGCGGGTGATATATCGGACAACGACCGTCTAGGCATTCTCGACCTCCCCGATACAGCGACCCAAGAAGCAAACATGATCACATTTACCAACTTGTCTAGAGCAGATTTACTCGAGCGAGCAGCTTTATGTCCGCAGGAGCTCAGTACTGAAGAAATCAAGCTTCTCAAACAACGATTTTGGCTCGATCCGACCGAAGCAGAGACAGATACTCAAATGGCTACCCAGAACGCTCTCGCAATCTCAGACGAGGAGTTCTATCGAGTAACAAACCAACTAAAGCAAGTCCGCGCCATGCTCTACGACAACAACGAGGAAGCTGCCTTAAGGAACGCTGAAAATGAAGAGTGGAAACGTATCATGGCTACTACCAACGAAGAAAGAAAGCGAGAAGTCGAAAGTCAACTTCCCTACGCACAGCCCTGGATAAAGCGACTATGGGAAGAAGATCACGCCGAGAAGGATTGGGGTTATACCGTGTTTTTCACTCCCGAGGCAACCGCTAACGAGGAATACGCATGGAGATACGATGGTGCCCTCTGGAATGCACATTTGACTACTGGCTGTGCGGGTACCATCAGTTCTAGGTGGAGACTGCAGTATCTTGACTGGCCCGATAATCAAGCGCTTAAACCACCTCCGCACTATGATTATGCCAGCGAGCAGCCTATCGACGACCCTGAACCCGGACGAGTCAAGCGTTTCACGTTATCCGGCGACACAAGGGATATATACACAACATCTGAGCTTGAATCAAGGTTCCAGGCGCTGCGCCAACACTTCCTAGCTATTCGTGATCACCACTCCGAAAGACAGAGCACAGCACCCGACACACAACTCCGAGATGGCATCCTCAGAAACGTATTCCTCGTTATCGATCAACAATGTGTTGAATCCCTCTTATCTCCCTGGATGCCAGGTGTCGACGACGCATGGGTGTACGCAATAGATCCAGATTATCTACATCCCACTACAGATGCAGCCGCCGATGAATACAGAGGTTACATGCGTGTACGACTTCAGCAGTTGGTGAACAATTTCTTCGATGCTCGGCGATTTCATGAAGATGAGTTTTCTATGGAGGAGCTCTGGCGTGTTGCACAATCTAGCAGACATTGTGCTTTTGTGTCGGTCAAGGAGGAGGAGCGGAAACTTTGGACTACTAGCCGCTTGGTTGGTAGTGCGCTGAGACCTGAGGGTGTGGTACGCTCTGTGGTCAAGTTGCCCGTTTGATGGGGAGCGTGAAGCCTTACCAACGTGTAGGAGAGGTGGCGAGCTCGGAGATCTGACGGCTACCGTGTCGTGGACGGTCCAGATTTGACTATGAAGACACAACATCGGGACTGGCAAAGCATGATATCGGTGTGCTTGTGTAGCACTTTCCAAGTTCGTCGATGTCTTTCAGCCAGATAATTGCGTGACGTCTCCCAAGATTCAGGGCACTACTAGGCCTGCAAAACGGATAATGGATGTCATGGAGAGATGAATAGACGTGCCAAATAAACGTGCCTCTTTTATGATAAAACACATCTGTGGGAAACGGCGTAAGCCCAGCTAGGCAGCTATACTCGAAGATGTCTACAATAGAGATGGATTTGATATCGCGTCAGTGACGCTTCTTCTCCAGTCATCGCGCAGTAGCTTATCGTCTACGACTCTGGCTCCGATTCCGACTGGATGCACGCGCACGCCGGACGCTATTCCTCGCAGTAGGTGCAGGCCTGTAGACAAACTCCTCCATCTCAGGATCCATTTCCAACAACTCTCGCTCCAATGGTAAGAGCGGTGCTTCCGGTATTGTTCGAGTAGTAACGTTTCGCTCAGATGTGCGCAGTTTCCAGAAAACATTTGGCCGGCCAGCTTTTCCTTTTTCTCCTTCGTAGTCTACGAAAAGTTTCCAGTCCTTGAGGGCTTTTGGCTCGTACAGGCCTTCATCGTCTACACCAGGGCCTTTGAGTCGGAAGCGTGTTCGCACTGAGGGGTGCATATATTCGTGCGTCGATTGCAGTGGTGTATCTGTCTTGCGACCATCGATGGGGTCAACGACGTAGTATCTTCCTGGCGTCCGTGTTGTTGCGCCTCCCACGGCGTATATGCCAGTCATTGAATTTACTATCTTGCCGAACGACCAAGAGCGTGGTTTTTGTTTCGTCTCTTTATAATATCTTTCGGTGTCGTCTTGCTGGTCCAATGCATAGTCCAGATCCATATCGAGGAATGGTGTCACCTGCGACATCATCCAGGCCAGAGTTATGTTCGCGAGCTCCTGATCATCAAGCCCGCCACCAATGTTGGAATGTACACCTGGAAACCATACTTGTCGAAGTACAGTCGTGTTGCCAGGCTTCTTCTCCCACAGAGCTGGCGCAAAGGCAGATCTTCTTTCATCCAGCGCGAGAGCCTGGAACGCATGCTCGACACAGTCGGACAACCTCGTGTCGTAGAATGACATGCGTTTGCTGGCTGAGCTCTGGATTCCCAGCTTCTCAAGCCAGCCAATTCTCGGTGTACCTAATGAGCCTGTGCAAAGTCAGAGGATGATGGCGTTTCATATTCTAGCTCTTTCTTACCAACGGTATCCCAGACGCCAACAACTTTGATGGGAACATCAAGTCTCGTCATACCTCTCCTCTCAAGTTCGTGTCGGTACCTTGGATCCATAACGCTTGGTTTGTTTTTGAATGGCTTGTTCGGATTCTTCGGTTTGTAATCCGCGTCATGACGATGCTGGACGTCTCTGAAGATTTCAGAGAGATATGGCAGACCGTCCTTGGTCAACATGCCGATATTGTCGATGAGTCCGGCTATAGCACGTGCAGTGAAGCTGGCCAAAGTTAATACAAAGTCCTCGGAGGAAGGATGTTGGATACAGTCTTACGCTCCGCGGCTGAAGCCAAACAAGAAAATCTCATCACCAGCTTCCCAGTTCGTCGCAAGGTAGCTGTATCCTTCTCGTACTGCTTCTGATAAACCTTATACTACCATTAGTATCTTTTGCTATAGACAGCAGGAGTGTGAGTTTCGTCACTTCAACTTCAACCTACCTTGACCTGTAGCTCCACCGTAGACTCTATCCACGATGCCACTCTGACTTCCTACTTTGCGTAAGCGACCAACCAGAAATCCAGACTAATCTATGCATACCAACACCATAGTGGTAATACACGATTTGAGGTATCGCGTCCGAGCTAGCTGGCTTGATGGCTCGTGATATCCTAGTAACGTTACTCGCCAGATCATCGCCGCCTTTCAAGCTGCCGCTGTCGGAATTGAGCCATGTGCCTATTTATACTCTATCAGCATCGCTCAATCTCCACTTCCTACTTGCAGGTATTCGGATGCGACAGGATAAAGATCTCGAGCAGATATTCATCTTACCGTCAGAGCATATTATGAGTCGCTTGATCGATGGATATCTTGGTCGTCGGATGAGCCGAGTTTCTCTGGCTCTGGACTCATCGCGCTCATAGTCCTGCATCTACAAAACAAGAATAAAGAAATTCGCGCCGAATGGGGAACGACATCCGCTGGTTAGACGGATTGTAGTGCAATTGATGATTGATCAGAGCAGTCTGATTCGCACGCCGCAGGTGTCATCTTGGGGGGAATTTGCCGCCCCGCACAATTCCCCTGTGCATACGGCACTCAGCAAGGAAAGCACGAAGTCAATCGTTCTTGCTTCTGAACGAAGAACAATTCAAAAAAACTTGAACATGAGTGATTTTGTGAAGAAGAATATATAATTTATAAATGCAAGAACGTAAAATCTAACCACAAATGACTAGCAAAAGATAGTCATGGTTTCTTTCTTTCGATCAATTCAAAAACTGCAAACAGAAGATAAGACAACATCCACACACGATGATCATGTTCATCCCTCGTCAATGACCAGGTTGCCGACAGATGGATCTGACGAAGGCACAGCCGTACTAGGAGCTTGAACGATGCTGTTCAGATCTAGGCCTATAGGAGCAATGTCAGCACTTGTTCTTGTTCTTTCAACAACGGAAAAATTCACCATGGTGTTTGCAGCGGCAGAGCTCTTGGTAAGGGTGATTGTGGTAGTGCAGGATGTGCTGGAAGCAGCAGGGGATGATACCTTGTTCTCGCCAGGGATGCACTGAGAGTAGTAGTCGTTCTGAACCTTGCAGGTGTATCCAGAAACACATCCAGTAGCTCCAGAGAAGCCCTTGCCACCACACTGACCGTAGGCGGAGACGCTACCGGTAGCGGGGCTGGATGCAACGGGAGCGACACTGCTGGACTTGACGACGGTGGACATGGTAGTGGGCTTAGCAACGGAGGTGGCAGGCTTGGTAGAGGTGATAGGAGCCTTGGCGGGAGCGCTTGAGGTTGCCTTCTGGGAAGAGGCAGGAGCCGAGGAAGCAGCCTTCGAGCTGGCAGGTGCAGCGCCAGAGCCAGATCCGCTGACGGTGAAGTCAATGCAGGATTCGTAGGTCTGATCGACCGATCTGGCGTCCCAGAAGTGTTGAAGAACACAAGCACCAGCAGTAGAGCACTTGCTACCGAGGTTCTCAGGGATGGTGACGCTGAAAGAGGTCTGGGAGGTAGGAATGCTCGAAGCGCTGGAAGCGTAGACATCCCACGAGATCAGGGGAGTACCAATTATGGTGTTGCTGGCGGTATCAACGATCGAGACGTTGGCAGTACCTTCATGGGGAGCGCGAACTTCGAAAGTGATGGGGACCTTTTGACCAGGGGTGAAGGTCTGAACGAGATCCTTGTTGTCCTCGTACTTGAAGCCCTTACATTGCCAGATCTTGCACTTCTCGGCATTGTAGTCGGTCTGGGTCTTGGCAACCTGGAGCTCGCCCTGAATGTTGCCATAGTTGTCACCAGCTTTGCGGTCGTTAGAGTCCGTTCTTTGTAAGTTTTAGATTATATCAGTCATTACCTTGGTTGTAGTAGACCTGCTGGCCACAGGCAGCCTCGAAGGCATCACCAGGCATACGAGGCTTGGGAGAGAGGAGGAAACCGTGACCTTGGACAGTGGTGGCCATACCGGCAAGGGCGAGAGCGGCGGTGGAGTACTTCATTTTGAGTGTTTGGAAGGTCGGATTTGAAAAATTGATGGTTGGTTAGAGAATGGATCGGCTGATGGTAAAAGCACCCAGTGCTAATTGTCGAAAGAACGAATGAATGTCGGTGGTCACAGACCGTGAAAAAACGAGTGGACAGGTGCGAAAATTGCGACTGATCTTGAAAGGAAAGAAGCAGAGAGCAAGCAGAAACCTACATATACTCGAGATAGGCTCACCAAAGGTGACCGGGTTCAGGGCAAGCTTATTGCGGTGTCCACTGTTTCATGCATCAACAGAAGCCATACGCGATTCCGATAAACCCTCGAAGCGATCAAATGATCCAACGACTACTAGCATGGATACCGGTATAGTCCAGCTCGGTTCTGTAGGGTTGTTGTAGATAGACGACAAGGTGCGGCTCTTGGACATGCGCCGTGACCCCTCGCTCATCTCGCGTGTTCGAAATCAGCGCCAAAACCCGTTCTTGACGCAAGTCGACGATTTAACCGAGCAGAACTCACATAACGCCATAACTTCGAAACGCGGTTGTCAAGAAGGAGAGGTTCTGGGGCAGGTTCGTGCGGGAAGGGGCACTGGCACTTGTTTCACCTTAAAAATCCAAGTGGGTTCCGATGCCAAGCAAAACCAGGGCGGAACTCTGCTCCATCATCGGGAGATCCACTTGAGCTCGAACTTCATCTCGTCAATCAAATTCAGCGCATCGCCGTATCACGGCTGTGTCTCTATCAACGACTGTGCATTTACGAATTCGTCTTGTATACCGAGATTGTTTCCCCTATCTCGGGACGACTTCGTGGTTGAGCCATTTGCCGCAGACCACAATAATCTCGACGTCGACAACAGGCGACTCGCTTCATCATGGCTCCAGTGATCGGACTGTCACACATCACAAATCCACTTGCAACTCCCGACCAATTACAAACGACAGCCTCTCAGCTCGACAGAATTCCTGCTGATCTGGAGATATCGATAAAATTCGAGAGTTCGAGGCTGATCCAGGCCGCTGGCGTTCTGTTGCATCTTCCTCAAGAGCTTATCGCAGAAGTCATCATCATCTTTTCCAGATTTTGGCTAGGTCCAGAAGGTGGAAGCTTAGCTGAATATGCTGCCAAGGTATGCATGTTAAAGGATGACGGTCCGGATGTGGCACAGGTTTGTTGGCAGCAATGTCATGGCTATCATCACAGTGCAGTAGTCTATGCTCGGGTCCGTGTCCTTCTCGATGGAGGCGCTGGTCTGAAAATAGTCAGTTAGGGCTTTTGTTGAACATTTGAAATGTTGTGACCGACATCCTTCCATGCCATCGATCGAAGAGCCTATGGGATGAGCTCTGTATCACATCCTGGCCGCCTTCTTGAACCTCGTTACTGGACATCTGCTGACCTCCTGATCTAGGATGTCATTGCCGCCTCATTATATCTGGTGACCAAGCCTTCGGCGCATCCAGTAAGCCCTAGACGGCTCCTGAGCGTTCTAGCATATCTGAACAAAGTTCGACCATCACTCGATTTCGAGTCAGCAAGTCAGGTCACCCCTGAGGGTTGCTTCCTCTCAGAAGGCTCTTACCAGGACGGGCGCCTGGCACTGATCCACACCGAAGCCCAGATGCTTCGCGTTTTAGGCTATCAGACCCATGTGTCCCTCCCGTACGCGATCTGCATCAACTACCTGCAAGCTCTGGATGTATTCACGACATTTGAGAACTGTCAAGCCCTGGCGAAAAGGGCGTTTGCACATCTCAACTCGGCTTTGTTCAGTCCACAGCTACTTTACTTGACACATCAGCCTCCAGCTCTCGCTACAGCAGCTATCTATCTGGCCGCCAAAGAGACTGGAGTGAAGCTGCCTGGTGAGGAGTGGTGGGAGGTTTTCGATGTCGATAGAGAGGAACTTGGCTTCTTGGTGGTCGCATTGATCTCTATGGAAGGTTTCATTGCTGAAGAGGTACAGAAGTGGGCCAAGAGCAAGGTTCCATTGACTCTCGAAGACACTCAAGCTTGGATAGACAGAGAATCACGGGTCTAAGCTCTTTGCAAGAGTGCAGTGATGCGTTGAGTCGTTTCCTAGAACGCGGCATTCGAGCTCTTCATCAGATACGCTGCAAGATACCATCGCTCTCTGTCTCAGACATCTCAAGACAATCGCAGGGATGTCGCAAACAACAATGAAATCGCATGCAGCTGTCCAAAAATACACTTTAGTACAAGACATGAATCTAATTCTTCATGAGCGATATCATTCGAGTCCTCCAACTCGTGTTTCCCTTTTTCACACTTTCCACCTTCTCTACCACGAAAACCGATGTACCACCACGCGAACACCAACATAAACCCCTCGCAATCATCCGATCATGCTTCCACCTCCACAAAATCATCAGAAACTCGAAAAAGACAAATCCCTCTTGCTTTTACAAATACAGGGTGGGGCAGAGAATATATCGCTAACCCAAACTGGAAGCAAGAGAATTTGGGAAAGAACAACGCACCCGTCCGTCGCGGATCGCAAGGTCACATTCCAGCATCAACAACTTCTCACTATACCTCCGCGACAAATTCTACAAACACGTCCATGTCCGATTCGCTCTCAGCACCATCTACGGTGTCTCCAGTACCTCCTCAAACCTCTCAACAATATTCCGTCATGGTATCCTGGAACTTCTTCCGTCGCACATTTCCACAATCGATCAGTCCCACTTCCCCCGATGCCGAAAAGAGAATATCACTCCACCCCGAGCAAGCAGAGATTGTGGAGTTGGGCCCATGGCTAGAGATGCTGACCAAATGGGATGACTTCGAGCAGTGGCAATTGAAGATGTTGCAGCGATCGTGGTATTTACCTGTTGATACGTCTTGATTATCGTATCATAGGAGAGAAGTGTTTGTAATATTGTAATACTACTTCTTGGTCTTTGTGTGTATCATGGAAAACTGGTGCTGGGTTTCTTGTACTTGATACCGAGCAATCACTAAGGTGGTTAAAGAACGATGGATGCCAGAATTCATTGCCAGTGGTTGCTGAAAGAGGAAGGAACGACCGATAGGATTATCCAAGATGGGGATACACACCTCGACAGAACTTGTATCAAATTGGCCACATCCTTTTCATTGCGATAACATGGAAGGTATCCACGCATACGGTGATCTAGCAAGCGCACATCGTATGGCTCAGATCGACCTGAGGTAGTTAGATCATGGTATTACACTCTCCTTCTGTGCCTACTTTTGCTTGACGGTTCCTTCCCAGCAAGTGATGTGTCAGAGAAGGAATATGGAGACACAAGAGCTGTGAACAGGTTTGGTCGTTGTTGTGTGGTTGAATGGTTTACATTGAACTATGTATATAAAGAACTTCGAGACGAAGAGTCGTAGACATCGCCATATGATGTGAGAACAAGTGGTTGATCATGAATAAATCCAATACCATGTGCTATAATACAGCGATGTGAATTTGTCAGTGTTGTTAATGACCTAGAATAATAGAAAGATGACTAATCACAGTGAGGCGTGGACGAAGTAGAAGACAGGGTAGTAGAATTGATTGCACAAGCCTGGAAGTAGAAGAAGAAAACACCAATCGAAATGCCCCCAAACATGGTAAGCCCGAAGCAAAAAAGCAGAAAGACAAGGCAATAGAAGACACCATTAACACCGTCCTTTTGTACAGAGACATGACTCTCTCTCTCTCATCGTCTTCTTCTTTCCCCTGGTCTCGTTCTCGTTCTTTGTAAGCAGTAAAACAAAAGCAGACAGGCGAATGGCAGAGAAAGCATTGATCGGTTTTCCTCCAGAGCAGGGTTTTTTGACAGGGAGGGTTGGATGGAAAAACAGAAGAAGCTCTTTTGGGTATCTTTCTCAACTGGAGCACACCGAAAACACACTCGTACAAACACAACAGACCACCCTCCAGCCCAAACTTTTTGACCTCTCTTGTTGCGAAGAAAGCCTCCATGTCGTTCTTCCTTCCCCTTTCGCAGCGTGTCCAGAGCCGCAAGGGACTCGAAAGTAATGTCGTAGGGCGTGGCAGACAGCTAGCTCTCCTTTTGAATTTTCTCATTGACGACATGACGCATATGCAAAAAAGGGAATCTTTTGAAGAAAAAAAGGAACGAAGAAGGAATTTTTGGACATTAGAAAGAAGATGGGAATCCCGATACGACATTAATCAGACTTTTTTGCTCATGCGTCTGTTGAGGCGGCCTCGTCAATAGAGGTGGTGGCCTTGGAGACAGGTGGCGAACCGGCGTTTGAGGGAGGTGATGCAACATCGTCGGCACCCTCAGCGCCCTCGGCACCTTCGTTCTCCTGGTTCTCGAGAGCGGCAAGTGCACTGCAGATGGTGTTAGTTTTGAATATAAATGTGCAGTTTGAGGAACATTGCTTACCTGAAAGCGTTGACGTGTGTTGTCTCCTCCTTCTTTTGTTGTGAGGGAGTGCCTGATCTCGAGGTAGGTCCAGAGCCTTCACCATCTCTGGGGGGACCAAGACCCTTGCGACCGCTACCACTTCGCGAGCTGCTAAACAGCGAGCTGGGGCCGAGCTGAGGGCCAAGGCCAGCGCTGGCCTGGCGTTGGGAACCACGGGCTTGCAGACGCAGAAGGTCGTCACGACCGACCTGATTGCGGGGGTAGTCCGGTGGAGGCATGCCGCCGTGTCCAGAGAACGAGCGAGCGTCACCGCGGCCCATGGGGGCACGACCGTGACCACCACGGTTGCTGCTGTTGCGCTGTCTTTCGAGTTCTTGGGCAGCTTGAGCGGCCTCGGCCTCGGCGTGAATCTCCTCGATGGTCTTGGGACCCTTGTCGTTGTCCTTTGACTTCCAGTTGTTTCTTCTGAGATCGATGATGTCCTACAAGGACGTTAGTTCAAGTTTGTGTTTGTTAATATTAGGAACAACTTACCATAAGCATGAATCTCGATCTGCTGGGCATGTCCTTGTGTTGTTCAAGAATGCTGCCAACGCGGTCGTAGTAAACATTGACAAGCTGGTGTCCTTGCTCGGTGCTGTCCATAGTAGCACCGACAGCCTTGAGAAGCTTGGACAAGTTCTCGACGGCTGACTCATCAGGCTGACCCTCGAAGTTCAACAGTCTCAACACACACTGGTGCATAATCTTGACTGTAAGCATGCCGAGCTTGTAAAGCTCACCAATGAACTGGATGAGACCAAGACCCTTTCTCTTGGCAGCGGCGGCGATGTAGTACTCGTCGGACAAGAGAGTAGCCTCCTTGCCTTCGGGCATGGGAGGAAGGTTGGCTTCCCAACCACGTTCGAACTCTTCTTGACAGCGGTTGAGCAAGTACTTTCTGAAGAGACCACCACCAACAACGGGTTGACCACTTCTGTCACGGATCGTCTCGTCAACAATCTCGTTGCTCATGCTGGTCAACATCTTAGAACAGAACTTGGCGTAAGTACCAGCCCAGTGAGCTTCGTCACAAGCCTTCTCGAAAGTGAGCTGAATAACTTGGCGCAGAGTGCGGCCATCAGTCTCCTTCTTCGACTGGTTGGCGATCTCGATGATTTGATCCGAAATCTTCTCGAAGTTCTCGGGAGTCATCTTGTTCAAAGCAGCCTTGACCTTACGCTGGACCATGTCTGGGGGCATTTGGCCGTCAACAGGTGCAGCAGCAGCAGAGGCAGGTGCGCCGATACTGCGGGCAGTCCAACCACTTTGAGACTTCTCAAGAGGCTTGAGGTCCATACCAGCAGTGAGAGGCATGTTCTTGGCGGCGTTGGCATCTTCTCTGTCGTGGTGGCGGGAGGGGTTACCACGCTTACTGCCACCTCCTCTGCGAGAAGTATTAGTTCTAGGCGAACCAGGGCCACCCATACCGGCCATGGTCTGAAGAGAGTTGGTACGGCTGAGAGAACCCTGACCAGGGAAGGCACCACCACGTCCCATGCCCATAGGGCCACCTCTTCCAGAGGAAGCGTTGAAGCGGTCGGCAGAAGTAGTGCCGGCAGGGAGAGTACGAGTGTTGCCACTGGCGAAGTTGCCCATAGCACTGAACTGGCTG
Organism: Aureobasidium sp. EXF-12298; assembly: GCA_024195555.1. Classification (NCBI taxonomy): domain Eukaryota; kingdom Fungi; phylum Ascomycota; class Dothideomycetes; order Dothideales; family Saccotheciaceae; genus Aureobasidium; species Aureobasidium sp. EXF-12298. Next base: position 41,923 of record SWBJ01000401.1, read on the forward strand.
GGACCTCTGTTAGAAGGCTGGCGGCCACCCATGCTTGCACCACCGCGGCTGTTCTGGCGACCAGAGCTGTCGCCCTCACCAAGAGTCTCCTTGACTCTCATGTCCCAGTCAACAGTGGGCTTCTCCTTGAAGACGCTCTGGAACTGGAGCAGGAAGTCCATGTCGTACTCCTTGCCAACGCGCTTGCCAGTCTGATTGAGAGCTGGGTTGGGCGACTTGAATCCCTCGGGATAGCTGAACTGGTCGCTCTTGATCTCGAGGAAGCGAGCAGACTGAAGCGACTGCATACCAGCAGTGGGTTGTGCGGGCTCGACGTTCTTGGTGGTGTCAAGCTTGAGGTTAGCGGGCTTGGACTTGGCAGGTGCAGGCTCAGCAGGGGCAGCGGCCTCCTCAGTAGCACCAGGACCAAGAGTGGGCTTCTTCAGGGATGCGAAAAGCTTTGCGTCCTCGGCCTTCTGCTCATCAGTCTTCTCGGCCGATGCTTCGCCCTCACGCTCCTTCTCCTTCTTGAGCTCGAGCTCCTCGGCCTCACGCTCCAGACGCTTCATCTCTTCGTCGGCCTTGTTGGCGGCCTCCTTGTCCTTTGCGGCTTGAGCTTCCTTCTCCTTGTTTCTCTTTTCTTGGAAAGCCTTCTCGCGCTCGTCCTCGAGACGCTCAGCCTCCTCCATCTCAGCGATCTCGCGCTCGATGCGCTCGTCTTCCTCACGCTTGAGACGGGCAGCCTCGTCCTCATCGGACTTGGTCTTGTCGGCAGCCTCCTTAGCGCTTGCCTCCTCGGCGGCCTTCTTGTCAGCCTCCTCCTTGTCCTTTGCGGCCTTAGCATCAGCCTCTTCCTGCTCCTTCTTAGCTTTGGCGTCGGCTTCTTCCTGATCCTTCTTGGCCTTAGCCTCAGCCTCTTCTTGATCCTTCTTGGCCTTGGCCTCGGCCTCTTCCTTTTCTTGGGCGGCCTTCTTCTCGGCGTCGTCCTTGTCTTGGATAGCCTTCTTATCGGCATCTTCCTTGTCCTGGACGGCCTTCTTCTCGGCCTCTTCCTTTGCGCGCTGAGCCTCGAGTTGACGCTTGACCTGCTCTTGGAAAGCGGACTTGGTCTCGGCGTCGGTCTTTGTGCTCTTGCTCTCGGTGCGGATGTGCTGGACGCTGGGAGTGCGAGGAGGAGGTGTGGGGGCGGAGGAGACGATGGCGGGCGACTGAGGGGCGGGTGATTGCTTCTTTTCGAAATTCAACTCCTCACCCTTGTCGTTCTTGATGACAATGGCCTTGCTCTTAGTCTTTGTAGGGATCTGGAAGTTGGAGGACACGGGAGTAGGTGTGCCAGGTGCGGGAGGTGCTTGGGAAGCGCCGGGGGCTGGGGCGCTGGGTTGACCGACGCTGGAGCCAGGTCGCTCGGAGATTTGAGAGCCGCTACGAGACATGGGGTTGTGGTAGGGAGAGCTCATGTGGGCAGGCGGGCCACCGTAACTAGCGGGGTATGGTTGGTTGGGACGAGGGCTGGGAGGAGCACCCTGTTGGTACTGTGCACCCTGGGGATAGAAGGGCTGGTAGTAACCGTTGTAGGCATCGTAAGGAGGCTGCATGCCGTACAGGGCTTGCTGCTGAGGGTTGAGGTGCGGCTGACCGGGGTACATCTGAGGCTGGTTGTGCATACCCTGGGGCATGAAGGGTTGTGCGTGCGCCATAGCGGGACTGCCGTTTCTGCCGCGGAAAGCACCACCAGGCGAGGCCATGGGGGCGCTGTACTGGTTCATGCCGGCTTGAGGAGCCATGCTGGGAGGGCCGCGTTGCTGGTAAGGCAGCGGGCGGTTCTGGGCAGGCGAGTGAGGGTTGTAGCCGCCGGGAGTGAAACCGCGACCACGGCCGTTGCCGGGCACAAAGTTACCGCGCATACCGGCGTCGCTGTGTTGTGACTGCGAGGAGGGTCGGCGCATGTGTGCGGGCTGACTGGAGGGAGTCAGAGGAGCTGCGCTGTTCTGTACGACGTGGGTCAGCTGCGGTGCTACATGGACGTGGACTGTGTCTTGACTGACTTCACCGTTCTCTGCGCCGAAGCTGCCAAAGTTGGGGGCATTGCTCTGGCCGGGGAGGTTGGCCGGAGGCTTGCCACCGCTGGCGGCGGGCT